>JAJOOR010003601.1:0-33714 GCA_036250505.1 Solanum acaule | reverse complement strand
TCAAAGTGATTGTGAGTCTCCGGAGTTATATAGAGTCAAATCAGTTCCTGAATGAACCTGAGGGCTGGCGCCTCAGGAGTTCCTTGGAATCACACAATTTCGCTCCAGATTCAGATCATGATCAACAGTATCATTACCAACAGAATAGATTCTATTAGACTATTACTAGGTCTACAGAGTAGGAATCCATTCTTTTTTCCTTCAGTTACTGGAAATTTTATTCAAATCAGCTGATATCAATGAGATGCTTTGTTCTCAGAATTTGAATATGTAACTGCACCTGTATCAGTTGTATATCGTTAATTATGATAAAAGGAAATATGTAATTGCTCTTGTATCAGTTTTGGTTGATTCTGAACCAGATTGCATATGGATTCTTAGTAACTTGTAAAAGGCCAGTGTTATTGTCATTTTCAATGGACCTTGCCTGCAAAGTGTAAGCCAGACTTATTCATGTTGCTTTAAGTTAGTCAATTTAATTTGTTTTATGGTTGGCTAATCATCTGTTTTGCTAGCATCATATTGAAATGATTAGTTTATTTTTATTCTTGTATTTTCCCTAGCTGTTACAGCTTACTGGTTTAAAAGGTTTTAAATTACACCGAAAAGGGAATGGCAGATTTAAAGTATTGCATGACTGTATCCTCTGCAGAGGTGAGAAATTTTACAGACTATTTCTCAGTATCTTTGAGATTCTTATTTCTCAAATTCGTAGAAAGGATTTGACCGATCAATTGTGGTTGCATCGGTTGTTTTAGTTCTCAAGTGTCTCTGAATGTTGTTTGCGAGCTATTGCATAGGAGCGGGGGTTTTACCTTGTGCGTACCCAAAGGGTAGCAGCTGCGGGTTTCCCTTGTAATCAAAAAAAAAAAAAAGTGTGTCTCTGAATGTTTCTTTCTTAGCTTGCAATGATTTTTGTTGTCCTTGAAGTCGCTTACAGGAATGGGAATTAGCTGGTTTGAACATTTATAATTTTGATACCGGGAAAATAGATCCATTCATTTACTAATGGAGCCACATATCTTGTTGTTTCTTCTCTCATTGTTTAGATGGAGCCACACATTTTGCTCTGAAAGATGACTGATGCTGTCATTCTAGAGTGCAGGGTCTGGTCATTTGATATGCTATTGCCATGTTCCAATTGTGTACTTGTGTTTTGTTGATTTTGTGTTGTACAGACAAATATTTACATTGTGTAATTTTGCTATATATTTTGGCGGCAATAGGATATAATATCATTCATCTGAGAAGTATGTTGCTCTTGCGCGAACAAAAAAAGGGGAGGACATTACTCGAGTGAAAGAGCTGATTTGACATCGATTGATGCCAATATCTTTTGCAAAAACCTTCTTCCTGCATTTTAAAGCCCACTTTCTTCTTTTGTCTTACTTTATTATTGTTTCTTGAGATAAAGAGTAAAAAACATACTTAAACTATCTCCTTTTTTTGAGCTTCATATCTAAACTATTGAGAGTGAGTATCATACCTAAACTATCACTTATTAGTTTGAGAAACTTATCCCTTGTTTTGAGTTTAGGTGCGAGTTTTATACCTAAACTCACACTCCCAATAATTTAGGTATAAAACTATAAAAAAGAAGAAATAATTTAGGTGTGTTTTTGACACTTGCGTCTTTCATTAAAGCAAAGGAGATGCTATACATTCAGGATTGGTAATCATTACTGTATTGAGATTCAATTATATAGCAAATAATTATTATTCCTTGTTTGATGCTGGATCACATACAAACCACATATGTAGTGAAAGCTGAATATAAAAGTAAGTGTCAAATGACTTAACAACCAGGCATCTCATCACTCATCGTTAATGTTTCCCAGTAAGAGTAGGAAGATTGAGTTCAATAAAAGCTGTAAGCTGCTAACTTAGACTAAGAGTTGCAGTCTTTAGCCCCTATCTGTATAAGCTTACAAATGGAGGATTGTAAGGGGTCGTTTGATATGATGTATTAGGGGACAAGTAATATATGTATTAGTCATGGTATTATTTAATCATTTGTTTGGGAGGATTTTCAACCCATTTTTAGCTATACATGTATTAGTTATACATTTTAATCAGTCTTATAGGGTACATAACTAGTACATAGTAAATCATGACATGAGTAATACAAAAGCTACTAATACATGAATAAACATGGTTAAAGTCAGAATTACCCTTAATACACTGAATCAAACAGTAGATAAGAAGTAATTCTATCATAACATAACTAATCACATCATTACTAATACACTCTTTTCAATACTATGTTTATACGCTCTATCAAACTCGTTTGGTAGGACATATTAGAGAATTTAATAAATGTAAAAGTTATGGTATTAGTTAATCCTTTGTTTGGTAGGGTTTTCAGCTTATGTATAAGTAATACATATACACTCTATTCAGTAATATAATGGGGGTGTATAACTAACACATTGCAAACTATGATATTAGCAATATAAGGGTTTAATACATGGATAAGTATGGTGAGAGATAAAATTGTCTTTAATAGATCAAACTAATTAAACAATGCATGAGAAACAATCTCGCATATTAATTTCAGCATTGTGAATATACGTTATTCAGTACTATTTTTATACACTCTATCAAACAAAATGTATTTGAGTGTGGATAAGAGGTGCTGAAGTTGAGCGTGAATGATGGATGATATATAATGTGTAGTTAGCATTTTCCAATACAACAAATCAAACAAATATTTTTCATATTATAATCTTTACCATTACTAATTCCCGTCCTTACTAGAATCTAAACCAAACGACCCCTAAATGTATTTTGTTGTCCTCAAATATCTTGAACGATCTTAAATGATACAAAGTAAGCGTCCAAATTGCATGTGGTAAGAGTAATAAATACAACAATTTTTTACATTCCTTTTTTCGTTATTATGTTACTCTTGATGAATATTAAATATGGCTAAGTTAAAACTTTTTAGGTTTGAAATGTTTACAAAGATACACGTGTGGATTGGCTTTAGAATTCGTTTTAGCTTATAAATAATGAAACGGCGACAACTTAAATGTTGTGATGAGAGAAGATTTTGTGTCTAACATACGGAAGAAAGTATTAAACACTTTTATAATATAACTCAATTTCAAACACAATTTTTGGTATTTTTTTTTATACACAAACACTTACGCCTTAATTATATACTATGAAACTCTTACACTTACATCTCTTATAAGGTACTAAGTATATTAAAACATATTTTATCCGTTCATTTTTATGTATTCAGAATGAACTTTGCACTCTTCTTATAAAATAATAAACAAAGTATATATTTTATAATGATATTCATATTAATTGGTGTATATTTTACTTGACTTGAAAAATGATTTGGAGAATAAGTATTTAATATTAAGATTAAAATATAAAAAAAATAATTCTCATGATATACTAAAGTGGACAAATAAAATTAAAAAATATTTCTAGTATGATGAATACGTAAAAGTGAATAGAGGGAGTACATAATTATTAAAGACAAATTGAAATTTTATATAATTTTTCTACATATTTTTCTATGAATTTTTTCCCCAAAGTTTAACATTTTTATTTACACTTTTGATTAAAAAAGAGAATAAATGCTTTTTTGAAATTTGTATCTGTCGAAACTCTATGATGAAAATAAGCATAAATTACTTAAGAAGATATATCAATTATCAGTAATAATTTTCATGCACTTTAAACATGCAATTAAGTATAATATTTTATTTTATAATAAAAATATTTTTTTAAAATCATGTAACAAAAATATTTTCGTTGGGACAAAAGATAGAATTATAAGTCGATCAGTAAATTTGGTGAATTCTTAAAGCTTAGAACAGTTTTTTACAAAAAAAAGTTAAATTGGTGGCAAAATTGAACCCTTGAAAAGAGTAGACAAAAATTATCTGAGTTATTAGCCAGAAAATTAATGCCTATTCTAAATTTAAGAGTCAAACATAAGTTACTTGAGTAATCCGTTAGAATATTACTGTCTACTATAAAATGAAGAATCAAATAAAAATTACTTGAGTAATCAATAATTACAAGTTAAATATTTTATCTTTTTATATCAAGTCAAATATTTTATCCTCTTATATTGGTTAACTGTTAAATTGTTTGTTGTGGTTGTGTTGCACTTTGCTATTGGATAAAACTATCCCATCGTAAGATGCGACTCAAGAAATAGATTAGAAAAATCTTTAATTTAGACCTCTTAAAATTTGACACGCCAATTATTATTTTTAGTTGATACTGTATTTATTATTTTATTTTTACTTAGATAATAGTGTAGTATGTAGAAAAAAGCAAGTTGTTTTTTTCTAAAACCTAATTCAAGCTTAACATCGACGCTCCTATTCAAATCTTAGCAACTCGAGAGGCATTAGGGGTATCATCAGAAACCACGAGGGAGTTTGGGTAGCGGGCTTTTATAAACATGTCAAGGTGCAAAATCATGTAATGGCTGAACTTGAAGTCCTTCAACAAGGACTCCAAATAGCCATTACATATGATTTTCAGTCCATTGAAATTGAAACTGACTCCACTGAAATCCTTGAATTTATCCACCACCCTCAACCCATTTATGCTGATTTAATTGACTCTTGTAGGTTGCTTATGAAGAGGTTGGAGAGTTCAGTACTCTGTCATAGCTTCCACCAAGTCAATCAAGTAGCCGACTTTTTGTCAAAGATATGTGCGAAACTGACATTGTCCTCTCAAGCTATTATCATGCTAACTCCTCCTGACCCCGTAATCCCGTTAATTAAGACAGATCATGAAGGAGTTCCTCTTACTAAACTAGTTTCACGAACTACTCGTAATAAGTTAACATGTTTTGAAAACATATGTATAATAGCTAGTATGGAAAACAATATAATCGTCTAATTATATATACATGTATAAATATCCTATTAACCAAAAAAAAAAAAAAACAACATCACAACCAATTTTCCTTCCGGTTTACGGGAAATATAAAACTGAATTAAAAACACCAAAACTAAAACAAATAATTAAAATTAAAATTAAAATTGAAAAAAAAAAAAACGTAAAGAACAAGAGACTAGTTGGTGCCGAAATTAAACCCTCCAAGTTTTCCGGCACTTGATTTCTCTCCGATTATTCTTAAAACTAAGAAAATCCGCTCCTTCCGACGAAATCTCTGGCGATCATCATATCTTCCTAATCGTTTTCCTTTTGTTTCAACACTTAGTTGACTTCACCTTTTTCTTAATCCTAGGGTTTGAAATGTGTAGGTGATTAGCTAGATTGTCAATTTTCCGATGTCGAACGCCGGTGAAGAAGATAACGACGATGTATTGAGCGACGTAGAGGCTGATGATCCGGTACCTATTGATATAATTCATTCTCCCTCACCAGAAGATGTCTCAATTGAGAAATTCCGTGAGATTCTCGCCGAGCTGGATCGGGAGCGGCAGGCTCGATTAGCCGCTGAGGATTCTAAATCGCAGTTGCAAGTTTCGTTCAACAGATTGAGAGTTCTAGCTCATGATGCGATCAAAAAGCGGGATGAGCACTCGAGACAACGCGATGAAGCATTGCGGGAAAAGGAAGAAGCTTCGACAACAGTTGGAAAGGTAACGGAGGAGTTGAAGGAAGTAACTAAGCAGAGAGATGAATTTTCAAAGGAGTTAGAGGAAGTGAAAAAGGCAAAAGATTCAATGAGAACTGAGATGGAAACTTCAGGTTCAATGTTAGTTAGTGGAATTGATAAGATATCTGGAAAAGTTAGTCAATTTAAGAATTTTGTAGCTGGTGGATTACCTAGGTCACAGAAATACACAGGATTACCAGCAGTAGCTTATGGGGTGATCAAAAGGACGAATGACATTGTAGAGGAGCTATTGAGACAGATTGAATCAACAGCAAAGTCAAGAAATGAAGCCCGTGAACAAATGGACCATAGGAATTATGAAATTGCAATTGAAGTTTCACAGTTAGAGTCAACAATTAGTGGTTTGAGAGATGAGGTTGCAAAGAAAGCTTCTGTTGTTGAGAGTTTAGAGAAATCCATAGGTGAAAAAGATGAGAAATTGTCTGAATTGGAACAAGAGATGTGTGAAAAGCAAAAGACTTTGGAGAGTGAAGTGGGTGAATTGAGAGATTTGGTTAAGGAATATGAAGGTAAGTTGAGCAGTTCAGAATCAAAGCTGGAAATGCAAAGATCATTACTTGCTGAGCAATTGAAATATGTTACGAAAATACACGAACAGATTTATAATGCTGTTAAGGTTGTTGATGCCAGGAAGGCATCTGAGTTATCGGAATCCTTGTTTCTTGCTCAAGAGATGGACATGGAAGAGAATATAAGGGCAGTTTTAGCAGGATTGGAATCTATACATGAAATGAGTGAATTTGTTGTGCAGAAAACAAGGGATTTGCTAGAGGAGAAGAGCCATGAAGTGAAAAGCTTAAATGAGTCTGTTTCTCAGTTAGTAAAAGAAAAAGAACAAATTGGGTCTTTACTTAGAAGTGCTCTTTCAAAGAGAATTTCAGTGGATTTGTCATCCAAAACAAATGAATTGTTTAAGATAGCAGAAAATGGATTGAGAGAAGCTGGGATAAATTACAAGTTCAACAATCACGTTGGTGATGGTAAGATCACCGCTTCTGATAATAAAATGCATGCAGCAAATACTGAAGAGGATGAAGTATATGCTTTGGTAAGTCCTTTTTAAATACTAATTTACCTTCAAAGTTTCTTGTTATGTTATTAATTTATTGATATTCTTGATGTAGGCTGGTGCATTAGAGAATATAATTAAGCAGTCTCAGGTTGAGATCATTGACCTTAAACATACTGTTGAAGAGCTAAGGTACCTCATGTCAAGCTTATATTGGGTTTACCTATTGTCTTAGCTGCATTTCTTCACTATGTTATACTATTCTACTTGACCAAGCAGATGATGCATTGCCCCTTTGTCTTTTTTCTCTCTCGAGAAATGCTAGAGTATGAGCATAACCTTTTCTTAGGCTGACATGGTTGTTTTTTCATTTTGCTTTACTGAATCAAAGGGAAGAGTCAAGTTTACTCAAGGAACATGTGGAAACTCAAGCGAAGGAACTCAGTCAATGGAAGCAACGTGTGGAGGAACTTGAAGAGAAGGAGAGGGTGGCAAATGAAAATGTAATGCACTGCCTCATCTCAATATAGTATTTCATGATATTAGTATTTGGTTCATAGAGTTTAATGTCATTCATGGAGATCTGCTTACGAGAGTTGTGGAAAGCTAATATGCATATTTAATCCTTATTGTCATATAATGAAGTCTTACAAATAACTATTTCATTGCAGGTTGAAGGGCTTATGCTGGACATCACTGCTGCTGAAGAAGAAATTACACGATGGAAAGTAGCTGCACAGCAAGAAGCTGCTGCAGGTAAAGCTGTTGAGCAAGAGTGTGCAGCACAGGTAATGAATTCTTAAACAGTCTTAATGTAATTTAAATAATGATTCTGAAAATCATAAATGCATTTTCAACAAGTAGAGAGCTACTTATAAGTTACGGGTTCATTGAACCCATTAGCTTTTGCTCAGACTTTGTATATATATTAGGAAGTCCACTAAATATCTATAGATATTTGTCTATGGACCCACTTTTGTCATGCTGGGGTATGTGTTTTTCTGCTGTTCTGTTTTCCATTAGACACAAGCTAACACATGCTGTTCAATTGCTAAGAAACTGTTAGCAAGTTTCTGATTTATTTGTCAGGCTAAAACAGTCTATGTCATCACTCCTGCCAAAAAAATTCAACTTTTTTGTCAGCTATTATATTTTAGAATGAAGAGAAGTACAACCTTCTGGCTGATTTTTTTCTTCCATCCAGACACTTTTTCACGGGTTTCAAGTGTAACCCTCGTTTCCTTTGTCTCTTATATCTTTGGAACGATAAAATATATTTAATACTTCATGAATAGAGATGGATCTTAATATTGTTTTAGTAATGCTCTTCACTTTCCCCTTTTCTTCTTTCAGTGGGGCGGGGGCGATGGTGGGTCGGAAGGGGTGGTTATTGGCTTAGGTTTCTCAAATTTTAGTTCATAGAATCTCTCTTTTGTTCTTGTAAGATGTGTTGATCACTTAATTGTTGGCATGCGGAGGAACAAAATTTCTACGTTAAATTTGTATTATCCTGCTATTAATTAAAGATGATATATAAGTTTGTAAAAGGGATATTTCAGATTTAGGATTTGATAATTTGCCTCGTAGCCTAGAGTACAGTGAAACTGCTGTTATAACAGCTTATAGCTAAACATTTAATGCAAGAGGTAATTTTAGAAAACTTCGTGTCAAAAGTGTTCTCAAATTGCTTAGCAATCTGTTTCAATATTTTAATGAGGTTAAAGATAAGAGCACCAAAATGAGATATTCAACTTCAAAGTACTTTTTTGGGGGGAAAAAAAAAGAGGATCAACTTCAAACCTTGTCAAAAAAAAAATTGACTCAGTGGGTTCGACATCCTTATGTAATCTATGTTTTTAGGGAACTACAATATATTAAATGAATCCGTATAGAGCCTAATGGATACAAAAGATCCCCATAACTGACTCAACTAGTTGGGGATTGAGGCCTAGTTGATTTATTGATAGATTTTGGATTCGGGTATGATATATCTGCTGGCTCTTTTTAGATAGAATGTCCTTTGATAGTCGAGATTTCTGTGCTGTCAAGTTTCCTTTTATTCTCCTGGTCATGAGTTTGTTCCTTATGAAATGCCAGTTGGTCTGGGCAATATATCCGCGGTAAAACTCATACCCAATGAGTTTTCTTCTGGCAAAAGAAACTGGTGGGTTTTCCTGTTTTATAGTGTTATTTATATAAATATAAAAGGAATAATAAATCTGAGAAAAAAAAGGAAAAGAAATAGAAGTCCACTATAGAAATAGAAGCAAGTGTTGTTATCACCTGTCCCGATTTTGTTTTGCTAAAATAAAATAGAAGAGTCATCGTTTGCCTGAGCAACATGCTTCAGTAAGCAAGTCTTATTGGTTTATATTTTAGAGCTGTTTTGTTCTATGATACACTCTCCTCTTTGCCTCTCTATAGTTGATTTAATAAGGACTAGAAATAGTTTAGAATATGAATATCATAGCAACTGTGGCTACAAAGAAAGCGGGAGAGAATTAAAGTGTTGTTGAATGAAATAAGATAGTAGTAGTGATGCATGATGTAACGTATGATTGCTTGCTAAGTGGTATAAACTTATGCATGCAGAAATTGTTTTAAAAAGGAACAACCATTTAGATATTTGAGATTATGCACTAGGTTGCAATTAACTATGTCTTGTCAGATACTTACATTAAGCTAAGACACAATACCAGACTTTGATATCAAATTCTGTGGAAAATCAGAATCTACTAAAGCGCGGGAATACACTTCTACATTGAGGTTACTTACTTTAATGTATAACTTCTGCTAGAAAAATAATGCACATGGACCAATGCATAGACAATGTTACATTTATTTACTGCATTAACAAGATAAACCTACCAGAATGAATGGCCAAGCACCACTGACCATAGACAGAAGAGAAAGCTCCTCTGTGTGTCAATTTGTAATGCAGGTCTTATGTGAATTTCTGAATCTCAAATGTCAGAAGTGAAATTCATAGACATTATCAGAGAGAAAATCAAAGTCTAGTGAAGCTCAGACAAGCACTTTTTATTGGACGCA
The DNA here is from genome assembly GCA_036250505.1 of Solanum acaule. NCBI lineage: Eukaryota > Viridiplantae > Streptophyta > Magnoliopsida > Solanales > Solanaceae > Solanum > Solanum acaule. The sequence continues at coordinate 24,025 of JAJOOR010003601.1, read as the reverse complement.
TGCACTTAGATATTTACTTCTACTAAAAAACAGTGTAGCCGTGGAAGTGTATAGACAATAACACGTTATTATTAATCAACAAGAAACTCTTACCAAAAAAGAATGGACATGCACCATTGGCCATTTGTCACTATGCAAATCATTAGGAATACATCTTAGACTCAGCCTATGGAATTGTCTGTGTATCATGGTTTAGAGATATTGAGAACTCTTAAATCATCTATAAACCAAAAAGTTGTAAATATTTAGTTGGATTCTAGTTTAATGCGTATGATTTTTTTCCTATTCTGGAACAATTTCTTGTAAACAAACAACTGCCCATCACTAAGAGACTCTTCTGATGGTTCTTGTAGTTGGCTGCTGTACGCCAGGAGCTTGAGGCAGCGAAGGAGGCTGTACTAGAGTCCGGGAAGAAGCTAAAATTCAAAGAAGAAACAGCTGATGCAGCCATGGCTGCAAGGGATGCAGCTGAGAAATCATTGAGACTGGCAGATTTAAGAGCATCGAGGCTGAGGGATAAAGTTGAAGAGCTCACCCGTCAGCTTGAAGAGCTAGATGGCAGGGAAACATCAACAACTGGTCTAAACAGGCCAAGATACATGTGCTGGCCATGGCAATGGCTTGGTTTAGATTCCGTAGGTATGAGACGTGTAGAGACACAACAAGAGGGTGCCAATGAAATGGAACTTTCTGAACCCCTTCTTTGACAGCCTCCTCTTCTCTTTCTTTTGATAATAATAGTATTCTCCCCTGGTAATTTTTTTTTCTTCTCTTCTTGTAATTCATTTTTTATTATTTCCTCTGCATTCCACCCGCTGTATATTTTTTGTGATATTTGTAAGAAAAGTAATTGGACAAATGATATAGAACATTGTTTGTTCAAAGTCAAATAAGCCTTTTGGTGGTAAAACTGGCTCTGTTGGGGAAAGTCTGCCTTAGACATGCCTTTTCCTTGTTATGAGCATTTGAGCGTTTGGTATTTGTTGTTGGCCTCAATTAGGGCGTACGGTTTAGATTTTTCAAATATCAAATCAAATTATTTGTGTCAGATTTTTAAATCTATAAATCAAATCAAATTAATAAAATTTGGATATTTCAACCTCGGGTTTTTTCTATAAAGTATTCATACAAATATATAATTAACTTATGCTTCAATATTTCTTTAGTCCTGTCAAAATATAATTATCTAAGATGTTTCTTAAGAAAATAACACAACATATGAGATGAGTAATAACAATAAAATATTCAACAAAAAATAATAATGAAATCGTATGTTATATTGCAAACTAATAAGTCCTAATGAAAATGATCATAATTTAAAAGTACTAAATCATGTTAAAATAAGTCTTGTAAGTATTAATTAATTATATGACTAAATATTTTTAGAAAATTAAAATTAACTTATGTATTTTAATTGTCTAAACTAATACAAAACTAAAGAACAAATATTCAACATTATTGTCATCCTTAGTGTTGAATTGATTTTTTTTTTTGTTAGCATTAGTATTAAGTTGATTTTGATTTAAGCTTTATTAGAGTTACTAACATTTATGGACTATTCAAAATTTTAGGTTTCAAACTTGAAATAATATGTTAAAAAGATAAAAACTATGAAAAAAATATAAGAAATATTTAGAAATTATATCAAAATAAATATTCTTATGTATAGAATAAAATTTTAAAATTATATATATAATGTTGGTTGGCTTGGTCTTGAGTTGATTTTTTTTTAGTTAAAATAAAACTATTCCTCAAACTAATGTATAGTCAGATTTTTTCCCGATTTGACTCGATTTACGATTTGGTTCGATTTTCGGCTTGAGAAGATTTCAACATCCTAATTCCTAAGCTTCACTCTCTTTGTCTCATATTACTTGTCCATTTTTTCCATTAGACGCACCATCAAGAAATTATAAATAAAGATTTTTTTTTTACTAATTTCCCTTTAACTCTTTTCAATATTATGTGCTTTATTTATCGATATCAAAATTAATAATGGGCTCATGCAGCTTTCATGGACTTAATGAACAGGGTGTTCAAACAATATTTGGATTTGTTCGTTATTGTCTTTATTGATGATATCCTCATATATTCTCGGAATAAGGAGGAGCATGCGACTCATCTGAGAGTTGTTCTGCAAACTCTCAAGGATCGCCAGTTATTCGCTAAGTTCAGCAAATGTGAATTCTGGTTACAGTCAGTTGCTTTCCTTGGTCATGTGGTATCTAGCGAAGGAATTCAAGTGGATTCTCAGAAAATAGAGGCAGTGAAACAATGGCCCAGACCCACCTCTCCAACAGATATCAGAAGTTTCTTGGGTTTGATTGGTTATTACAGGAGACTTGTTGAAGGATCTTCATCTATTGCTTTCCCATTGACCAAGTTAACTTAGAAGAAAGTCAAATTTCAGTGGTCAGATGAGTGCGAGAAAAGTTTCTCAGAACTGAAGACTTGGTTGACTACAACTCATGTCTTGAATCTACCAGATGGTTGAGACGATTATGTGATTTATTGTGATACATCCAGGGTCGGCCTAGGTTGTGTGTTGATGCAACGAGGTAAGATCATAGCTTATACTTCTAGACAACTTAAGGTCCATGAGAAGAACTGCTCAGTAATGTTTGTTCAACTTTTATACTTTGTTTAGCTATTATCTATATCTTACATGCTCAATACATTTTGAGTACTGACGCATACTCTGCGCTACATCCTTTCATGATGTAGGTTCAGGTATTCAGCATCCAGATCACGCATAGCTCGGTTCTCAACCTGTATTCAACAGCTTCAGTGGTGAGTCCTCATACTTCGAGGACAATAGACATGTCTTTAATACTCAGTCTTTTATTTTCGTTTCCAGTTTTGCTAAAGTTAGCTGGGGCATGTCCCAGCAACTCTAGTCAATAGAGGCTTTTCAGACATAGTATTAGATTCAGCTTTAGATTTGAGTTTGATCTTTCAGTTGTTATTGAACTCTTAGTACATTTTCATATATTCAGACTAGTTAGGTATTCCCCACTTTCAGTTTACCACTATTTTAGCTTCTGCATAATATCTCTTTATTTAGATTGTTTTAGTATGCTTATGATACACCTGCTTCAGGGTTAGCTTGGGGTCACTCGTGATCCTAGGTCTCGTGTTTACATCAAGGGGGGTAGCCTCGAGGTGTGACATATTTAAAAACTTCACCAATTTACTAAACACTTTGTTTGAATTAATATTTCGACTTGAAGAGTACAAAAATGTTGTCGATAATATTAAGGCTAAATGATCTGAAGAATATAAGAACATCATCGTTTACTAGAAATAGTGTTGTATTTGAGGTTTTTGGAGATTAAAGACTTTAAGGTTTTTTGATAATGTCATAGACAACATAGATCATGTGAAAGCTTTAGATGAGCTTGATGGACACCAAATAAAGACAAATAATGTGTTAAAGGTCCATCAAAGTGAAGAGAAGGAAGAAAGTGGTCATGTGTGCAAATGGTCATCTCATGAATTCAAGGATTCATAAAAGAAGACAACCAAACAAGGCCCTTATCTCATTAAGGGTAAATTGTCAAATAAGTGTATTCTTTATTTCCTTAGTATAGGTATATTAGTCTTTTTTTTTCATTTTGGAAGACTTAGACTAAGTATGTTGAATGTTGAAATTGAATGCTCTCAAATTGTAGTTGCTAATTTAGTGTTAGTTTAATTCCCTTAAGAAATTAGTGAGTAATTAGTGGTTAACTCTTAGAATTGATAGTTAACTTCTTCTAGCTTAATGGATCATCGAGTTACCCTCTTTGTGGATTCAATTTGATTTTCTTGTTTTTATTTGAGTTTGGGTTATTGTTGTTTGATCGGATTTAATTGAGAGGTAAAAGTCTTGTCATGACCCAAACCGTCGTGATTGACACCGACACTAACAACTCGGTGGGAGAACCACTACTACCATCCAACTAAAGCAAACAATCTAAAAACTAAGGTATTTTAAGTTACAGAAGCAAGATAAGCATATACCACACATCATAGAATCACAGTCATCACCTACCTTGAAACAAGCTTGAAACCCTAAGAAACTTGATCATTCCCTTTCCGGATTCGTTTCGCTTATTCGTGGTCTACAAACAACAATCATATGCGGGAATCAATAATGGTGGAAAATGAGTTGGAATAGCCCAGGGTCGTTCTTTAACTCAAAAGGTAAAAAAATACCAAATATGGGTTTTTAGGGGTTTTATTTACGATTAATTCCCCGCTTCCCCGCTGCAGCGGCAACTTTTGAACCAGTGAGCCCCCTTAAAATCCCCAAATTCTCGTAACTCCGAAACCCCATCCCATCCGCTACAGCGGCAGGGATCCCGCTGTAGCTGCAGCGGCAGGGATCCCGTTGTAGCTGCAGCGGCATTTTTCGGACCATAGGGTTCAGAGGGGAAATTTAAATTCCCCTTTTTTACAACACACTCTCAACCCACTACACTCAGAAAATGCCCTTAATCAGTTCCCGAAGATCTATTTATCCAAATTCGATTCTGTAAAGCCATACGGAATCCTTAACAAGTTATCTATCCATTCATGCAATCAAAATCCCATCTACTCCACCCGATTGCTACCAGATTCCTCCAAATCTGGATAAGGTTGGAAAAATCCTAGTACTACGAAAAAGTTTTTCCGGCCCGATTTTCCCTCATTGGCATTTCTATAACGACGAAACCCGATCGTTACAATAGATACCAATTTACCCATCACTCGTCCCCGAGTGATCAACTAAGGAAAAAAAGGCTAGGAAAGAAACAAGGTAGTATCTGATTCATCGAACAATTGCGGATACTTGTCTTGCATATCCTTCTCGGTTTCCCAAGTAGATTCCTCAACTGGACGATGCTTCCATTGAACCTTCACGGACTTAATCTCCTTAGTCCTCAACTTACGAACATCACGATCAAGAATAGCAATCGGTTCCTCCTCATATTGGAGGTCCTTGTCTAGCACTATTGAGTCCCACTTAATAATATAATCACCATCACCGTGATATCTCTTCAACATAGACACATGAAATACGGGATGTACACCGGACAAATTAGGAGGTAGCGCCAATCTATACGCCACTGGTCCTACACGTTCAAGAATCTCAAATGGACCAATATATTGCGGACTCAACTTACCCTTCTTAGCAAATCTCATCACCCCTTTCATAGGTGATACCTTGAGAAGAACATTCTCGCCTGTTTGAAATTCCATGTATCTCACATTGTGATCCGCATACTTATTTTATCTACTCTGCGCGACCAGAAGTTTAGCTTGGATACTCCTCACCGTATCTTGAGCATCCCTTACTAAGTCGACCCCCAAAGGTTTCACATCTCCGGACTCGAACCAACCTATGGGCGATCTATATCCTCTCCCATATAACGCCTCAAATGGTGCCATATCAATGCTTGAGTGATAACTATTGTTATAAGAGAACTCACACAGTGGTAAGAATTTATCCCAATGCCCTCCAAAGTCAATTACACAAGCCCTCAACATGTCCTCCAGCACTTGAATAGTCCTATCTGATTGTCCATCCGTCTGGGGATGGAATGTTGTACTAAAAGTGAGTTGTGTGCCCAATTCATCATGCAACTTCTTCCAAAACTTGGAAGTGAAAAGGGTACCACGATATGAGATGATGGAAAGGGGCACCCCATGCAACCTCACTATCTCCTTTACATAAACCTTAGCCAATTGTTCAGCATTATAATCTATTCTTACCGGAATAAAGTGGGATGATTTAGTCAATCTATCAACCACCACCCAAATAGAATAACACTTCCCTAAGGTCTTGGGAAGGCCAACCACAAAATCCATGGCTATCGTTTCCCACTTCCATTCCGGAATTGGCATCCTTTGAAGTAAACCGTAGGCCATTGATGCTCATACTTTACTTGTTGACAATTCTGACACTTCGCCATGAATTTCGCGACATCGCTCTTCATACCCGGCCACCAATAAATTTGCTTCAGATCTCTATACATCTTGGTCACACCCGGATGAATAGAGTAATGCGAGCCATGAGCTTCCACCAACAACCTTGGAATCAAATTCTCCACTCGTGGAACACATATTCTACCCTTGTAGTTGAGTACCCCATCCGTATCCAAAGTGGCTACTTGAGACTTGCCTACCTCAATCTTTGTGCTAATCTTCTTTAAATCTTCATCTTCGAATTGCTTGCTCTTGATTTCCACTATGAACATGGACCTAGCTTCAATACTAGTTAAAAATCCACCTCTCTCAAAAATGCCCAATTGCACGAACTTCGACTCTAAGGTCTGAATTTCCTTGGCCAAAAGTCGCATGGTTACACTCAAGTAGGCTAAACTACCCATACTCGTCGTTTTTCGACTTAAAGCGCATGCCACAACATTAGCCTTACTCGGATGGTATTGAATGGTCACATCATAATCCTTGAGTAACTCCATCCATCTTTGCTGTCTCAAATTCAAATCCTTTTGAGTGAACACATGCTGCAAACTACGATGATTAGTAAATACCTCACACTTAACACCATAAAGATAATGTCCCCAGATCTTGAGAGAAAATACCACTGCCGCCAACTCCAAATCGTGAGTGGGATAATTCTTCTCATACACCTTCAATTGACGCGAGGCATAAGCTATGACATTCTTATCCTGCATCAACACAGCACCCAAACCAGAATGTGAAGCATCACAATAAACAATAAAGTCCTTACCCTCAACCGATAATGCTAGGATGGGCGCGGTGGTCAAAAGAGTCTTAAGCTTTTGGAATCTCTCCTCACATTTTTCATTCCATTCAAATGGTACCTCCTTTTTTGTCAGATTAGTCAAGCGAGTAGCAATAGACGCAAAATTCTTAATAAATCGACGATAATAGCTAGCGAGTCCCACAAAACTCCTAACTTCAATCACCGAACTAGATCTAACCCAATTCTCAACCGCTTCAATCTCTTGGAGGTCTACCCTTACCCCTTCCTTTGACACTACATGCTCCAAAAATGCTATCGACTTTAACCAAAATTCATAGTTGAATTTTTTTGCATATAACTTCTGCTTCACAAGAATACCCAAAACTGTACGAAGATGGTTTGCATGCTCTTCTTTACTTTTTGAATAAACCAAAATATCATCAATAAATACTATCACAAAAGAATCAAGAAATGGCTTGAATACCCCATTCATCAAGCTCATAAAGGCTGCAGGCGCATTAGTCAACCTAAATGACATCACCAAAAATTCATAGTGCCCATAACGAGTCCTAAAGGTCATCTTGGGTACATCTGCATGCCTAATTTTTAATTGATGATACCCATATCTTAAATCAATCTTGGAAAAGACTGTTGCACCTTGCAATTTATCAAAGAGGTCATCTATTCTAGGCAAGGGGTGTCTATTCTGAATAGTGACCTTATTCAATTGCCGGCAATCTATACATATTCTCATACTACCATCCTTCTTCTTAACGACTACAATCGGAGCACCCCATGGGGAAGCACTAGGACGAATAAATCCCTTATCAAGAAGCTCTTGGATTTGAGCCTTAAGCTCCCTCATTTCTGTCGGAGCCATGCGATACGGAGGGATAGAAATGGGATGAGTACCAGGCTCTAAATCAATACAAAAATCTATGTCTCTATCTAGAGGCATGCCAGGCAAGTCATTGGGAAATTCTTCACTAAACTCAGACACCACAGGAATAGATCCAATTGATTGAGCTTCAACCTCAACATCCTAACATAAGCCCAGTAAGCTAAACAACCTTGTTCTACCAATTTACTAGCCCGGAGGGAGGATATAATATTCGCTTGCTTAGGCTTGTACACCCCTTCCCACTCTAATCTTTCCCTTCCCAAAATTTCTAGAGCCAAAAACTTAACATTACAATTAAGCACCGCATAATAGGGAGACAACTAAGTCATGCCTAAGATTATGTCAAAGTCAGTCATATCCAAAATCACCAAATCAGCCCAAGTCTGGAATCCCATAAATAAAATGGGTCATGCACGATAGACATGGTGACTATGATTGACTCTTCAACCGGGGTAGAAACATGTATGGGGCATCAAGGATTTCACAAATCATTTTAAAATCAGAGGCAAAACTCACAAACACATAAGAATAAGTGGAACCCGGATCAAATAACACATTAGCCATCGGTCGCAGACAAGAATAGTACCTGTGATCACTGCATCAGACGCCTCTGCCTCATTTTTGCTCGAAAAGGCATAACACTGAGCTCTATCATCCCTACGAGTCATCTCCCTGCCTGGTTGCGCATTAACTCTACCTCCGTTCCCATTTCCTCTACCTCCACGGCCTCGCTGATTACCTCTTTGTCCACCTTGTGGATATCCTCTACCATTATTACCATTCCCCAAGGGTACAATTGCTCGAGAAGGCTATTGCCCGGACTCAAACATACGTGGTTGTGGACAGTCTCTCCTTATGTGCCCAAGTTCCCCGCAGTTAAAACAAATGCGATCACCAGATGACCTGTTGTCTGTCACATGTACCGTACTCTGACTAGCTGGAAAATTATTAAATGGAGTCCCATAATAGTTACCTGTAGAGGTGGGCATGGCAGACTGGATTGGCTTGGCCGCTAATGTTGGTCGTCTGGATCCCCTAGCATAGGATCCCTGAAAATTTCTAACATTCTTGGCCCTTTTAGCCACCGCCTTAGCTTGACCGTCTCGCCTCACCCCCTCAACTTTCTTGACGTAATCAATCACCTCATTAAAACTCGTTCTTGCAGAACTCATGTGGACAGACAATACTTGTTACTCGAATCCAAACCTCTAATAAACAATTGAATCCTCTCATCTTCAGTAGTAACCAACTGCGTAGCATATCTGGATAAAGTATGGAACTTGGCCTCATAAGCAGCCACAGACATACTACCCTGCTCTAATGTCATGAACTCACCCTTCTTGCAATCTCTCAAAGTCCTAGGCACATACTTCTCCAGAAATAGAGCATGAAATTGGGCCCAAGTGAGTGGAGGTTATTTAGAGGATTTGCATTCCATATAAGCTCTCCACCATTGCTTGGCCTCACCTTGAAGTTGGAAAGACACGAACTCAACCCCATGTTGGTGAACAATACCCAATTTATGCAGCCTCTCATAATAGTCTAAGATGAATTCATATGCATCTTCAGTCTCAGAACCAAGGAATATCGGAGGCTTAAGTTTCAAAAACTTGGTCAACATGTCATGCTCATTCTCGGTCATTACGGAACCCAACAAAGGACGGAAGAAGGCATCACTACCTTCATGTTCACCCTCCCTAGGTGTAGTATTAGCAGCAAGGGGGTTAGCATGAGCCCAAGTTGCTTGAGTAGGTGGAATCCATCTTGAACCAATCAACCCCTTAAAAAATGACATGATCTGCTGAGCTAACGTTGGATCAATGGGAGGGGTTCCTGTAGCCTCAGCCTGCACTCCTTCCTCATCTTCAACCTCCTCAACATTCTCAAATTCTACTTTCTCTTCTATCTCCTCATTATGTACCGAAGGGTTTTTATTCATCGAAACATTGTTGATTGGCTCATCATTCACAACAGGCGCCACCCTCCCACGGCCTTTTCCCCTAGCTCTCCCTCTACCTCTGCCACGACTGCGACCTCTCGCTGCGGTTTCCTTAGCTGGAGCATTAGTAGGAGCTACGGGCCTAACTTCGTTAAACCTAGTGTTAACCATCTACAGACAGAAGAGTGAAAGAAGTTAGATTCTAATTTGAATCGATAGATATCAATTGGAATCAAGTCATAGCACAAAAGAGACAAGAGAGAAATGGAGATTTTCTAAAGTCCTATAGCCTCTCGAAGAAAAGTAAAGGCATCCCCATACCGTTTCGCGAGACTCTATTAGACTCATTTCGGTACATCGAGATCAACGAACCTAGGCTCTGATACCAACTTTGTCACGACCCAAACCGTCGTGATTGACATTCACACTAACAACTCGGTGGGAGAACCACTACTACCATCCAACTAAAGCAAACAATTTAAAAACTAAGGCATTTTAAGTTACGGAAGCAAGATAAGCATATACCACACATCATAGAATCACAACCATCACATACCTCGAAACAAGCTTGAAACCCTAAGAAACTTGATCCTTCCCTTTCCAAATTCGTTCCGCTTGTTCGTGGTCTACAAACAATAATTATATACGGGAATCAATAAAGAAACACTAAATTCCCAGAATACTAACAAACTACGAACCCTAGTTCAAAACCCATGACCCAACTAGTCAATTTAGGGTTTATTCCACCATAGGATTCATCAAGAATTCCTTCCCCATCAATATTAACCCATTCTATAACGCTCTACGGATCGAAAAACGAATTCGGGGAGCGAAAATCTTACCTCTAGCTTCGAGAATAGTGGAAAACGAGTTGGAATAGCCCATGCGTCGTTCTTTAACCCAAAAAGTCAAAAAAATACCAAATATGGGTTTTTAGGGGTTTTATTTAAGGTTAATTCCCCGTTGCTCCACTGCCCCGCTGCAGCGGCAGTTTTTGAACTAGTGAGCCCCTTTAAAATCCCAAAATTCTCGTAACTCCAAAACCCTGTTCCATCCGCTACAGCGGCAGGGATCTTGCTGCAACGGCATTTTTCGAACCAAAGAGTTCAGAGGGGAAATTTCAATTCCCCCTTTTTACAACACACCCTTAACCCACTACACTCAGAAAATGCCCTTAACGCCAAAATCAATTCCCGAAGATCTATTTATCCAAATTCGATTCTGTAAAGCCGTATGGAATCCTTAACAAGTTATTTATCCATTCATGCTATCAAAATCCCATCTACTCCACCCGATTGCTACCATATTTCCCTACACCTTAATGACTCTAGTTTCCTCCAAATTTGGACGAGGTTGGAAAAATCCTAGTACTACGAAAAAGTTTTTCTGGCCCAATTTTTCCCTCTTTGGCATTTCAATAACGACGAAACTCGATCGTTATAGGTATAAAGTCCTTTGTTGCTCATAAATTCGATTAGATTTTGATAGTTCCTCATATGTTTTCTTATTTCTTTCAATTGCTTCTTTCATTCTTATCATTTGGTATCAGAGCTTAGGTTTTACTTTTGTTCCAACAAATCTATCTTGGTTTACAAAAAAGAAATCCAAAAATCGTCATTGTTCTCTAGTGTTCCAAAAAATCTATTTATTGTTTTTGAAACTAAATCCTTGTTCTCTAGTGTTTTTTGGGTCTAGGTTTTAAATTTCATTTAATTTGGAGTTGTAGAAGTGAAGTTACCGTTGGAGAGTTTCAAGCTTTTTAAACTTTTCAAATTTTGAAAGTGTCTTTTGATTGAGGAGAAATTGGAGGTTAATAATTATTGAGCTTTGTTCTCTAAGTTGAAGGGAAGAAAATCCTAAATTTTGAGCTAATTCCGAGTTAACTTGAGTGTGTTGGGATTTAGTGTATGTTCCTGATAATCTTCAAGTTGTTCTTAAAGAAGAAGAAGAAATAAAGTACATTTGATCCATATATTCTCAAGTCAAAGTTGCTCAAAGTGTTTATTGGTCCATTTGTGGAGATTTGAATAAAAATCAAAGTAAAAAAAAAAATAAAAAAAAAAAAATTCCACGTGGACAACCACATCAGTAGTCAACAAAGTTAGCTGCCAACGCAGCAGCAGTACAACAACCACGTCAACGACAGCTCAGTTGTGACTGTCATTTAGAGAGGTACAACTATCACTTGCAACGCGTGGGGTACAAATTTAGAGAGCAGGACATTGGTCTCAGCCTTAAAATTTGGCTAAGTGTGGGAGTTTTTTGGCCCTAAATTTTTTTCGAGTGTCCGAATTCACTTCTTCTTCTTCTAAACTCATTTTTCTTCTATTTCTCAACTATTTAACAATTAATTAACATTTTTAATTACTTGTTAACTATTTTTTAATCATCAAACCATTTTTTTGATCCTTAAATTAAGTAACAATAAGTAATTCTTCTACTTTTGTTACTTAGTTTGTTTTGAGTACGAATCTTTTTGTGCTTCGTTCTTCTAGTTGATAACCTTCTTGATTCAAGGCCGTTAGTTTTTATTTGGGTCGTCCTTCTTTTAAGAGTCAAAAAAATCCACTCCACCACAAATGATATGTGACCTTGAAATTGTTGGCAAAGCTAGTTCACTATTAATTTTTAGACGATGTCATAGTCTATGAGAGGAATGTGAGGTGAGTTCCCTTATTCCTAATTAGATAAACATGAGGTGATTAGCCATGTCATTATATGAGGAGTGTGAGGTGATTACCCTTTATGTATGTATGACTCCCAAGGTAAGAGGTGATTACCCATTAGCCTTTATGTTGATCATGGAGGCGATTACCTATAATCCTTATGTGGTGATGTGGAGGCGAATACCTACATTACACCCTAAAATAGATATGGAGGTGAATACCTATATCTTACTAAAATGGATATGGAGGTGAATACCTATATCTTACTAAAATGAATATGGAGGCGAATACCTATCTCTTATTAAAATGAACATAGAGGTGAATACCTATGATTCCTTATATGAATTATGTCATGAACGATGAATTTTATGGATTGTAGCTTGATAGGCCTTCCATGATATATATGACTAGAGTTGATTCTAATTGTCTTTATGATACCATGATATGTATGACTAGAGGTGATTCCCCTTGTCCTTCATGATGAGCTAAGTATGAGATCAAAGAGATGATCAATATGCATGATGGCCTAAAGGAGTACTTAGTATGGGTAGGATTATGGGGTCTTATTCATGCATTGCATAAAGTATGACTTGAAGCTAATTATGAGGTGTAGCTCTTAAATATTGTATGCTTAGTTTGGATTCTTGCCATAGTTGTCTTCCATGCTATTATTGACTAAAGGTGAGAGATTCAATTCTATAATAATTAAGCTAAACATGAGACCATAAGATGGTAAGTATAATTATGATGGCCAAATGGGATACTTAGCATTAATGGGATTATGGGGTCTTATTCATCCATTGCACAAGTATACTTGGAGGTTACTTATGAAAAGTTCCTTTATGATATGAAGATCTAAGTATTGACTATGTGTATGGACTATGGTTTATGTTGACTAATGCTTATATGATGTCTATGTTGGAGATTATTCTTATGCTTATGTTATTATCTCTTATGCTTATGACTTATGTCTTATGTTGGCTAACGTTTTTGTTATTCTCTTATGATGTTATGTTATCTAACATATTTAGTACATTTTGTACTAACACATATTCTTGCCTACATTCTTATCAAATGTAGGGTCCGGCGATCTTGAGTTCCATCTTAAGGTTAGGTTCCTAGAAGTGCAAATGAGTTGAAGATTTGGTGAGTCCTTGTAGCATTGAGGATAAAGCCATCATTACCGTTCTGTTTTTCTTTTATGTTTTAGACTATTGTATGAGTTGTGTCCCAAGAGATATTCAAAGTTGTATTAGATGCTTTGAGACAAAGTGTTATAGACTTCCGCTTTCTTTTATAAAGACTTCGATTGTATGGAAAAAGTTTTAAAATTTCCGCATCAATTCTATTTACTTTATGTTATGATATTCTAAGTGGCTTGTGTTAGGCCTTTCGGGGTCTAGTACGCCATGTTACATCTAGGGTGTACCCTTGGGTCGTGACAAACTTGGTAATTAGAGCATAAGGTTTAGAATGATTCTAGGATTGTCTCAAAACCACGTCTAGTAGAGTTTTTTTATAAGTGTGAAACGCGCCACATTTATGAATAGGAAGCTATTAGTTGAGTAGGAAAGTTCACTTCTTCATTCTCTAAGTCGTACCATAGAATTTAGCTCTAGTAGGTCTTTCTCTTAATTTGTGCCCTATGGTTTTCAAGATATGGCTAATATAAGGGAAAATGCTAGGCGGGATAAGGAAGACAATGTGGACCAAGAGGTTCCTCCCTAAGTTCCTCCTCAAGCTTCGATTGATCATTCGGCTATGTCGGATGTGGAGGTTAGGTCGGCTTTCCAAATATTGGCCCAAGCTATGACAACTCAAGCCCAAGTCATGACGACCCAAGCCAATATAGAGGTGGTAGCCCCCGTGAACCCAAATGTGGGTACGACCGCTTCAAGAGTGAGGAATTTTATCAAGATAAACCCTCCAGAGTTTTATGTCTCCAAAGTGGAAGAGGATCCTAAAGAGTTTATAGATGGGGTTTATAAGGTGTTGTATATTACGAGGGTGACTTTGGTAGAAAAAGCGGAACTATCGGCCTACCAATTGAAAGATGTTTCTCAAATATGGGATGAGTAATGGAAAGATGCTAGGCCGGTAGGAGCGGGCCCAATAGAGTGGGAAGTGTTCAAACTAGCATTCCTTGATAGGTTCTTTCCTCGAGAGTTGAGGGAAGCTAAGATAGAAGAATTCATTAACCTTAAGCAAGGTAGCATGAGTGTTAAGGAGTATTCATTGAAATTCACCCAACTATCTAAGTATGTTCCATCTATGGTGTCAGATTCGAGGGATATAATGAGTAGGTTTTTGACGGGTAATTCCGACATAGTAGAAAAAGAATGTCGTACAACAATAATCCTTCATGATATGGATATCTCACGTCTTATGATGTATGCCCAATAAATGGAGGAGTCAAAACTCACATAAGAGAAAGATTAAGAAACAAAGAGGGCTAGAACCGGAGATGGAAACTTCTCCAACACAAGGTTCGATGATCAAGGTCACCCTAGATTTAGACAAAAGTTCCCAGGGCAAGGTCCCTCAAGTTTCCTAACTTCAACCAAAAGAGGGTGTCTAACCCTAAGTCTCAAGATGATAGTAGTGAGATTCTATTGCCGGGATGTAGTAAGTGTGATAGAAGGCATGAGGGTGAGTCCTTAACGGGTTCCAATATTTGTTTTGGTTGTGGTAAGTTAGGCCACAAGATTAGGCATTGCCCTACAATTTCTAGAAATGAGAGAGATAGCCGTTGTAGGTCTCAACCCTACCCTTCATCCGGTCTAATTGGTTCGGGTGTTAGTACTCCAAAGCAAAAATAGGTTCTATGCTCTCCAAACTAGAGGGGAACAAGAGTGTCCTCCGGATGTGACTACCGGTATGTGTTTTATGCTTTGTTAGATTCTGGTATTGTTTGGTCTTTTGTGACTTGATACGTTAGACTTAAAAGTTGTCTTTAGTATGAAGGATGCTTAGAAGAGTCCGTATTGGTTTACTTCCAAGGGGGAGATGGTGTGCTTACATAGCAAGGTCATTGTGTGTTTATGTGTTGACATGATTTCCTTATATGATGCATGTTCATGAAAGCTTGTGATTTAAAAAAAATGAGTTTTATGTGAAGTATTTTCCTTATGTTGTAGTGCATTGACTATGAGTTGCCTATTTGACTTCATGAGATGAAAATTTGAGCATGCCTTAGTTGGAGTTCAGAGATTCCTCCTTGAATAAATGTTTTTTGAGAGTAAATTGCATATGAAGCTCTATGAGTGTATGTTGAACATGTTATGACTAGGAGATGGTAGTTCCTCCTTAAACATGACTAGTTATGAGAAATCTTGCATTATGGGTTGTTAGATGCAGTTCTAACTTCCTTGTCTTGCACTGAGTTTGTTTAGCATGCAGATAAAGTTCCTCATTTTGCTTATGTGCAATTACACAAGTTGCATGCATGATGGGTTGCTAGTCTAGAGTCGTGACCTTATGAAGTGCCTAGAGTGTCATTTGAGGACGAATATTCTCAAGGGAGAGATATTGTAACACCCCGTAGTTTAGTAGGTCAACTAGAGTTTTATGTGAGAGTTTTAGAGTTTGACGTGAGGGTTAGAGTCGTAAATATGAATTCCAGTACTTAGAATGAAGGGTTTTGGAGCTTAACATCAAGGTACGACCCCCCAAGGACCAACCAAGGGTCCTTGAGGAGGACCCTAACACAGCTCCTAGAAACTGTCCAAACTGTCCACCTACGGATGGGACTCACGCCTAGTAGATGAACCTACGCCTCGTGGAAAGAGGTCGTGGGTCAGGAGCCCAAATGAGGACTTACAGGCCACCACCCACGAAGGACCAGCATGCCCCGTGGACCCACCCACTGTCTGTGGGTGTGGTCTCGTGGGTGAGGCAGTCTTGTCCTCTAAGTTGGTTTAAGTTGGGGACTTAAGGGTCATTCTAAAATTAATTAGTTATTAAGTGGAGTCGTTTTAACTTAGATTAGACCTACTATATATAGCTATTAGACCCCTGAACTAAGTCAATTAAGGCATTCTTCTAAGACCCCAAAAAGAACCCAATTCCCTTCAAGAAATCCTCTCTCTAGAAGAAGAAGAAGAAGAAGAAGAAGAAAAAGAAAAAGAGGAGGAGGAAGAAGAAAAAGAAGAAGAAAAAGGGAACTCCTCCAATTTTCCAAGCATTGTGAGGGCTAGGTCAATTCCTCCAATCTTCCAAGCATTGTGAGGGCTTTATATCCAAGGTATGTTAGCTTATTCATCCATGGAGCCCCCTATATTTCCTCGAATTGTGACGATGAACGCCCAATTCAAGTTAGGGTTCCTTCCTATATTGTGGGTTTAGTTGAGTATGAATCTGAATGCTTGGATAATGATTGTTTATGGTTCAATTAGTAGTGAATCATGATATTATGATGATATTACATATTTTCCATGATTAACCTTAGTCTAATTGATGACATTGAAGAATGTGGGTTTATGCCTTGTGAAGTGAAATTGAGGATTCATAGGTGATCTTCTAGAATTGATGATGTTTGTAGTAATTTTTTAAGAATGAAAGTATATCGACATTAATTGAATTAGATTAGAGACTATATGATGGATATTGACTAGTAATGAATGAGATTGAGCCCTTATGATGAATTAAGACTAGAATTGCGTAAAGATGAAGCTTGTGACTAGATTATCTTGTGATCTAGATATGTATGATGATTGTAAGAGGTAAATCTTTGAGAGTAAGGCTTGTAGTCATGAATGTTGATCACTAGGTCTTTGAGAGTAAAGCTAATAAGATGAATATGTAGGTTAAGGCTTGAGAGTAAAATCCATATGAGACTAGAAGACTAATGGATAGACTTGTGGTGGAAGGCCTTTACCTACCTAATCTACCTTATGAATAATAGACTGTATGAAGTGATAAAATCACTTGAGTTATGATGGAATCCATGTCTAATGTAGTAATTCTAGATTTGTTGATTTGATATGAGCTTTGACCCTAAGAGGGCAAGATATGATATGATGCATGTTTTATGAATCTATGTACATGCTTTATGAACACTTTGAGAGTGAAGTGTTTATGATCATGATATGTTGTTGTGTTTTTTAAAGGACATTCTTATATACACAGTCATGCATGAATATGATATGATATGAAATGTTTTCTCACATAGAATGATTCCAGGTTGAAAGGCTATTCTCACCTAAAATGAATCTAAGTCCAATGACTATGAAATGTGATGAGGTTGTGATGAGTCCCCTAAAGACGTTCACATAAGAGGAATGTGAGGTGAGTTCCCTTATTCCTAATTAGATAAACATGAGGTGATTACCCATGTCATGATATGAGGAGTGTGAGGTGATTACCCTTTATGTATGTATGACTCCCAAGGCAAGAGGTGATTACCCATTAGCCTTTATGTTGATCATGGAGGCAATTACTTCTGATCGTCATATGGTAATGTGGAGGCGAATACCTACATTACACCCAAAAATAGATATGAGGCGAATACATATATCTTACTAAAATGGATATGGAGGCGAATACCTGTATTTTACTAAAATGGAATGAAGGTGAATACCTATATCTTATTAAAATGAACATGGATGTGAATACCTATGATTCCTTATATGAATTATGTCATGAGCAATGAATTATATGGATTGTAGCTTGATAGGTCTTCCATTATATGTATGAAGAGAGGTGATTCCCATTGTCTTTATGATTCCATGATATGTATGATTAGATGTGACTCCCCTTGTATTTATGATTCCATGATATGTATAACTAGAGGTGATTCCCCTTGTCCTTCATGATGAGCTAAGTATGAGATCAAAGAGATGATCAATATGCATGATGGCCTAAAGGAGTACTTAGTATGGGTAGGATTATGGGGTTTTATCCATGCATTGCACAAAGTAGGACTTAAAGCTAATTATGAGGTGTTGCTCTTATATGTTATGCTTAGTTTGGATTGTTGTCGTAATTGCCTTTCATGCTATGCTTGACTAAAGGTGAGAGATTACCTTGTCTGTAAGAATTAAGCTAAACATGAGACCATGAGATGGTAAGTATGATTATGATGGCCAAAGGGGATACTTAGCATTAATGGGATTATGGGGTCTTATTCATGCATTGCACAAGTATACTTAGAGGTTACTTATGAAGAGGTTTCCTTATGATATGAAAATCTAAGTATTGACTATGTGTACGGACTATGGTTTATGTTGACTAATGCTTATATGATGTCTATGTTGGAGATTATGATTATGCTTATGTTATTATCTCTTATGCTTATGACTTATGTCTTATGTTGGCTAACACTTTTGTTATGCTCTTATGATGTTATGCTAGCTAACATATTTAGTACATTTTGTACTAACACATACTTTTGCCTACATTCTTATCAAATGTAAGGTTCGGCGATCTTGAGTTCCATCTTGAGGTTAGGTTCCTAGAAGTGCAAAGGAGTTGAAGATTTGGTGAGTCCTCATAGCATCGAGGTTACCTTTATGCCTTTATTTTATGTTTTAGACTATTGTATGGGTTGTGTCCCAAGAGTTATTCAAAGTTGTATTAGATGTTTTGAGACAAATTGTTATAGACTTTCGCTTGCTTTTATAAATGACTTCGATTGTATGGAAAATGTTTTAAATTTCTACATCATTTCTATTGCTTTATGTTATGATATCCTAAAGGGATTGTGTTAGGCCTTTCATGGTCTTGTACGCCATGTTACATATAGTATGTACCCCTGGGTCGTGACAGTTGCTAATGCTTTGAGCAGGTTATCCATGGGAAGTATTGTCATGTTGATGAGGGCAAGAAAGAATTGGCTAAGAAGGTGCACATACTTGCTTGTTTAGGAGTGCGCTTGTTAGATTCCAGTAAAGGCTGAGCTGTGGTGATGAATGAGGCTGAATCATCACTAGTGTCTGAAGTGAAGGAGAAACAAAATAAGGACTCTCTTTTACTTGAACTAAAGGCAAATGTTCATAAGCAAAAGATAATGATTTTTGAACAAGGGGGAGATGGTGTATTGAGGTATCAATGTAGATTGTGTGTGCCAAAGGTGGATGAGCTCTAAGAGAAGATCATGGCAAAAGCTCATAGTTCTCGATACTCAATCCATCTCGGTTCCATAAAAATGTACCATGACTTGAGAGAAGTTTATTGGTGTAGTAGTATGAAGAGGTGCACTGCAGAGTTTGTTGCTAAGTGCCCAAATTGCCAACAATTCAAGGTAGAACACCAAAGACCCGGTGATGTGGCTCAGAACATAGCTCTTCCAGAATGGAAGTGGGAGATAATTAATATGGAATTCATCACTGGCCTGTCGCGATCTCGCGGACAACATAATTAGATTTGGGTGATTATAGATTGGATAACTAAATCGGCCCATTTCTTGCCGGTAAAGACCACCAATTTGAGTTTATGTTGATTTCATGTTGTGTGCTTGAGATTGAGTTGTTAGATACTTCCCACCTATGTTCTGCTTAGTGTGATCTCATTCGAAGACGAATGTTTTCAAGGGAGAGATATTGTAATACCTCGATATAATTATTCTTTTTTCCTAAATATATTGATAACTAATGTATTTGGCCGCACTTCGCGCGGTTATGAAAGGAATTAAAATAAAGTTACATACTAATATTAATAATTACTTTAATAAAAGGAATTTTTTTTTAATCACATAATTTAATAGAAGAGAAGCTATGGAAAATATTTAGGTTAAATATGTAATTCATTAAGAAATCAATATATGTGAACTTCGGAAAGTTAAATATTAAAAATAAATTTCATAGAGAAAAAAGTAGGTAATATTAGAACTACTGAAAAGTTGAGATGTGATCATTTTTTTCTTTTTTATTTGGGATCTTTTTAGTATAATTATATATATTTATAAACTTGAAATCTAGTCGTTCTCTTCTGCATCTTTGTAATCTTTTTAATTATACTCTTAGTATAATTTTTCGACAATGTGTAACTCAGATTGCCATTAATACTTATTATCCATGACTATGTCGTTAGCCAACACTATTTTTAATCATTATCCACAATTACTATTACTTGTCGTCGTCGTCACCCAATCATAACATGTTTTAATTATTTTTATTGTACAATATTAGATTAATAACTTTTTGATAATTAAATTTTAAATAAAAAAAGTTTACATATTTAAATGATGAAAAATAACAATCTCAATTAGTTAGATTCCATATCTTAATATATTATTATTATATTTAGGTACAGATATCCAATTATTTTTGGGACAACTTATATTTAGAAAACAAAAGAATTTAAAATTTAAAAATAAACATAAAAGAGAAAAAAAGAGAGAATTAACTACACAAAAAAGATTCAAAAAAATGACACATACAAATTTCTATTTCTTTTAATTTCACTTGGCTTAAACACAAAAATATTAAAAAGTATATTTCACATTTTAAATAAATATTACATTCAATATAATAAATTCCTAAGAATAAAGAATCACAGTAATTAAGAGAATTAACAATGTGGCTTTGGCCTTGTTTGTAACATAATAAGAGTAATATTTGTACATTATCACACTAATAAAGAACATTAATTATAGAAAATGAAAAGACAATCAAATTAGAGTTATTGAGACAAATATTTTATTATAAGTAAATAGAAAGCAAGGAAGCCAACTATATTTTTAAAATTATAAATTAATCGCAATTTTGAAATAACTTGAGAACTCCTGAAAAACAACAAATATGAAAAATATAAGACTACAACTTGACTTATTAATAAACAACTTGAAATTTCCTAGAAAACAACAAAATGAAAATTTTAAAGATTGCAATTTTACACATTAATAAATAATTTATTTTTAATAAAAACAACTGTATTTTCAAAATTATAAATTAACTTTACATTCTCATTTCCTCATAGATAGCATATCGATATCTATATACTCATTTCCTGCTTCTATGTTTTAAAATATTATACCCCACAAACACAATAAACTAATATTATCAATAAAAAAGTAAGAAATGAATTTACTTGAACAAATAATTTATTTTGAAGAGTGTTATCATTATAATATAATCAAATTATCTAAGAATTATATAGAGGTCTAAAGAGAATAAATTAAATATTTTTTAATAAAAACTCAAGATTTATATATTCACGAACACAAACAAATAATATTAAATATATGATTTCAACAAAGAAAGAGTTGTAATTATATTAGACATATCAAATTATTTTACCATATAAAATCAAATTATGCAAGAATGTCTAACCATTTTCATTATAGATATATCTCCTATAATCTGTAAAATATGATTAAATAAGTTAAAAAATAATCTAGCAAAAGAAGAAAAAGATAAAGAATAAGGAGAAAATTGCATTTAATCATAAATCCTCCTACACATATAATCATTTTTGACAAAACATAAATAATTCAAAAGGAAATAATATAGTAGAAACATTACTTCTTAAGCACCTAAAAAAATAAAGAATAATCAATATGCATAGCTTAAAATCCATTAATCTCCATTTCTGAATGATTTCATTTCATCCTATATACAAGAGTCAAGAAAAATAATAACAAATAGAGTATTAGTCCTAAAATGAATCTTAAAGATAACAAAACAAAATAATTTATCTAGAAGAAACAAAAATATGTTTTGACATATTAGCCTTACTTGCTTATTAAAAGTAATATGAAATCATACTTGGAAAAGATAATGCACCTCAAAGCTTAAAAATATTGTAACATGTCTGCCACTAATTCTCTAACCAAAGATAACTATAAAATAACACACAATTTTAGTGTTATTTTATAGTGTTGATATAACCTTCCACATTAAATAATTAGAGGTTATGAATATGAAAGGCTTGATAGGTTATGAATATGAAAGGTTTGGGAGTTATGAATATTATTAATACTAATTTAAGAATAGAATTTATATAGTTGAAGAGGTATAATTTAAGAAGATGGTTTTGAAAGAAAAAAATAATAGAATGAAATAAGAAAAAATGTCAAGAAAAAAAATAATATGAATGAAGGCCATATAGAGATGCCACATCACCTTCTTTAAGTTCCTCCTTTATATATATACTAGTATACCTATTAGCGCGTTGAGCAGATATTTTAAAATATAATATTTTAAATTAAAATAACTATTAAAATTTATCATGCACTTAATTATGTATATTTTTACAATGATGACACAATTTGTTAACTTATTTATTTGAGCATGTTAAATTAATCATTATTAATACACAGTTTAATAATTATATTATTAAAATATTATGTCTATAGCTATAATTAGCTATTAGAATAATATTATAACAAATTATTTTTTGAATTTTCAAATTGTTGAAGTTTTGTTAGTATTTTATTGTATTAAAAGAAATACAATACGTGTGTAATACAATTGGTTTAATTTACTATTTTTTACTTAATCAGAGGTCCACTTTGTACGTTTGCTGAGCAGACCCCTCATGCATTTTAGAAAAGGGAAGGGAACTTCTCACTCCGAGGGAGGCAGGAAGCTACCGCTTCTAGAATGGAAGCTTCTCCTTTACTTTTCTAGAGCGTATCACTATTTTAAAATAAAAAAAGGTTTATGGATGAAGTAATCGGAATGACTCACTACAAGCTATCAGTATTGTCTTAGATTGAACGTTGACTTATTTTATTGCCGTTCAATCTCTAAGGTGTGTTTACGCTGAGAACGGAATAGTGTTCGTGTCCAAAGGTGAACAAAGCCTTAGCTTCTAGGGTTCGCTGGTTTTCCCATGCCGGCCGGAAAAGTTTTAAAGTTTGTGTTTGAGTGAGAATGTAATGGGAAGTTATAGAACTGCCTATTTATATTCATGCTTTTATTTAAATAAATAATTTAATTATTGTTTTTAATTTTTAGTTTAAACAAGATTATTCAAATATTTAATTTCTTAGTTTTTATCTTTATAGAAATATTAAAATCTACAATTTGTGTAATATAATTTGTTTACTTTATTAATTTTTAATTAATATGGCTTTAGAGTACGTGTTTGAGTGGGACTATAATGTAAAGTTTTAAAATTGTCTATTTATATTTTCATTTTTATTTAAATAAAGATTTTTTTTTAAAAAAATTTAATTATAAAACACATTATTTAAATATTTAATTTTTATTTTTTATCTTTATAGAAATATAAAATTTGTAAAATGGTTATATAACATTAATTTAAAGATTTTATTCAATAAAAAATAAATTTTAAAATTTTCGTTTCGATTTTAAAATGGAAATTCATTTTATTTTAATTATTACAGAATTTTCTGTAAATCTTTTTACTGTGAAGTTTCATATTTTTAAAATTCCTTTATTTTATTGTATTTTTTTTCATAATCTGTTTTTAGAGTTTATGTTTGAGTAGGAATTTAATGGGGAGTTTTAAAATTGTCTATTTATATCCCCGTTTTATAAATAGACAGTTTTAAAACTTTACATTACATTGCCACTCAAACACAAACTATAAAACCAGGTTAATTAAAAATTAATAAATTAAACAAATTATATTACACAAATGGTAGATTTTAATATTTATATAAAGATAAAATTAAAAATTCAATATTTGAATTATATTTTTGAAAATTTAAAATTTAAAATAATAATTAAATTATTTATTTAAATAAAAACATGAATATAAATAGGCAGTTTTAAAACTTCCCTTTACATTCTCATTCAAACAAAAACTCTAAACCATAATTAAGTAAAATTTAGTAAATTAAACAATTATATTACACTAATTGTATTTCTTTTAACATAATAAAATACTAACAAAAATTAGACAATTTTAAAATTCAA
>JAJOOR010003600.1:0-60955 GCA_036250505.1 Solanum acaule | reverse complement strand
AATTAAGCCAGATCTACAGGAATAACTCCTCCGCAACCAGCCCTAGAGCCTCTTGCCGAAAGGAGGGAATGGAAGAAGCTCTTTTCAGGCAACACGATGGGTTCCAGAGGTATGACACACAACTTTGTTCCTCCGACGATCACAAATGGTGCCCAATTTATTGAGTTGAACAAGGATGAAGTAGAGAAGGAGTTAGAGAAGTGGGAAAATGCTTTGATTTTGTATGTTGTAGGACATGAACCTACCATTGTTGCTGTAGATAGATTTATTGCAAACCAATGGAATTTTACTGCCAAGCCTAAAGTATTCTACCACAATGATGGGTACTTCCTAGTAAGATTTAATTCGAAGGAGGATAGGGATGAAGTGTTCCTTACAGGATCATACACGCTAAGCAGAGAGAGTTGGCAAAATAGCCACCAAAGACTTAATGTGACATTAAGTCACAAGTCTTGAATAATTTGTGGTATACACACTATTAATGACATCTTCCACATGCCCTAATTGGCACATACGAAAGACCTCACTAAGTTTTCATATCTCCACTTTGGTCCCCTCTTCTTTTCCAATTAATTTGGAATAATATATATCTATTTGCATTTGTTAAAAAATATATTAGAAGAGAAAAAAGCCAAACGGGAAAGAAGAGCAGCTAGTTTTTGCTGTTGTCAAAATTGACGATTTCGGCGAGTTTTCCGGCCACAATATCCATTTTCAAGGTAAAATCATCATCATCTCCTACTCCATTTTTTTAAAAACCAAGCTTTAAAATGATTTTTCTGCCATTTTAGAAATTTGAGAAATCTTCCATAATCACTTGATAACTCATTAGTAGATACATTTGTGTAGTTTAAAAGCATTAAAAAAATGTTTCGCCATTGCAGGAGCTAAATTTTGTACCCTAATCTCATCCAGTCGCGTTTTTGTACGGATTCCGTACCTCATAGACTGATACTATAATCTAGTATCGATATTTGTAGTCTATAATGGCAATAGCTGAATTTGTTGTTCCTGATGGAGATTATATGGGAGTATGGGAGGAGACCCCCAAAAGTTGGAATTGAAAATCTTTTACTAAGACGACAGTGCCCATTGCGTTGCGTCGCAATGGTTCATATGATAATATGATTGCAAGCTTAATTGAGGTCGGTGTGTTCACTTGCGAGCCAAATGACTTGGTGATTACCTATCAAATGAATAGGAGGGGCAAAATACATCCCACATTCATAAAAAAATGATTGGCATGTTAGCCTGTACATGTTAGATATTGGTATTGATGGCTCTACGCTTACATTGAGGATAAATGTCAATGTGAGGCCTCCAATTGAACCACCAAATTCATTTAACGATGATAATGATTCTATTGGAAATGAAAGACTGGGTGATCATTCAAAGGAGAGCTTGGGTATTCATTCAAATGAGAGTTTGGGTGATCATTCAATGAATATACATGACGATCCAACTAATCTGGAAATTCATCCGGTAGATGCAGAAGATCCCGAACGCGAATGTTGTGAAGAAATGCAGGGAGAACAGGAATTGAGATCACAATCCAACCATTCCCTCTCTGATGGAACTAATTTATGCATAAATCAAACTTTCAGTAATAAGAATGAGTTGCAATTGTTATTAGCCGAAGCAGCGGCAAAGAAGTCTTTTGATTTTGCTACTTTGAGGACTTGTACTAAATATTTAAAGGTGAAATGTGTATCTCAAAATTGTGCATGGATGTTGCTACTTTGAGGAGTTACATCCTTACATCATACTTATGCTTTCTCAAACATTGTTCTAGGGATGTTGATTGTATAACCACAACTCTCCTCATGCATCTCTAATCACCACACCCAATTTATGTGGACTCTTACATGATCATATGACTTATTTAAACTCATTTATTTGGATAAATTTAAAAAATATAATGTAATATTAATTAATTATTGTCTTTTCTAAATTCTACTAGTTTTGATTTACATATAAGTGTCAGATTCTAGTAGGTGAAGTATCGACAATATAATGCTTTAAAATAGATATAAACCCGAATATACCTTACTAATGTCAGAGTCTAAATCTCATTGGTCATACATACACCACGCACATAGAGATGTATCTACTGTACAAAGGGTCTATATATTTTGATAACCAGTAAATATTTACATATACAAATTTTACAACGGTAACAAAAGTTCAAATTCCACTTTTTCAATGGTAATATCTGGTTATTTTTTAGTATAAAAGAAAGGCAATCCCTCATAAATAACTCAAACACCTCCATTTTTACAATGTCTCAAGCATCTCAAACATCCAAAGCAAAAAAGTCTTACAATTTGTATTGTGGTAATCCAGCTACGTTGAGGACGTCACACACCGATACAAATCCAAGTTGACAATTCTTTAATTGTGTAATTGACATATGCTCATTTTTAGGTGGCTTGAAAATGAATCATCAATGAGTAGCCCATCAAATTTTCAAGGCTTTGCCAAATTTGAATTATTAAAAAAGCTACAGGAATCCGAAGAAAATAGGGATCTGCTAATGACTTTCTTAAAAGAAGCCGAAGGGCAGAGGAATCACTTGAAAGTGTTGCTAAAAGATGCTGAAAGAGATAGAGATCAACTAAAAGAAAGGTTGATTTTGGCAGAATAAAAAGAAAAATGCCTAAAAACTGTATTATGTGGTTTATTTTTGGTGTTTGCTCTTTGGAAATGTGTAATAAAAATGTAGTCTGAATAAATTTATTGCACTCTCTATTTATTGCACTCTTATATCTTTCATTTTTAATCGATAATGTTATAATCAACAGTGATAGCAATCTATAGTATTAAACATACAACTTTATTATCGATAATTGATTGCTAAATAATTTTACACCATAATAGTAAGAAACTGAAGTTAAGCAAAAATCACATACTATTAAAACATAGATTCATAAAACCCCTCTTCAAAATAAAACATGTTAGATTGTTTCTCAAAACTACCATTAACCATATACAAAAACATCTATAATCTTTCAAATGTACATTTTTCTCCTCAAAACAGTAAAACCACAAACTTCAAAATGTCTTAAAATGTCAATACTTTAAAAACCATTGTCTTAAAATGTCAATACTTCAAAAACCATTGTCTTAAAATGCCAAGAGCCACAAAAACCATTGTCTTTAAATGTCAATACTACAAAAACCACTTCAATTGTTTTTCTCTTCACCATTAATCTCACCATTGAGTTCCATTACAATACTCATCACATCCACTGATCATTTTCAGCACAGTCATCTTCTTCTTTCTCTTCTTCATCATCTACTGACTTCTCATTTGTTTTTTCTTCTTCATTCTGTTCTGCCACTTCATCAATTGCATTACATGTCACTTCATCAACAATATCAAATGTCACTGGATCAACTACACCTGCCACATCATTAACCGTCACTGTCACTTCATCAACAACATCAATTGCACCTGCCACTTCATCAATTGCCACTTCATCAACAACTGTAACTACACATTCTACTTCATCACCTGTCACATCATCAACTACCACTTCATCAACTACATCACCTGCCACTTCATCAACTGCAACTTCATCAACATGATCACCTGTCACTTTATCAACAACAACAACTGCCACTTAATCAACTCCATCCGTAAAGTATTCATCAATTGCAACAAAGTCTTCATCAACTGCTGCAAAGTCCACATGTACTGTATTACTTTGACAAAAATTATAGGAATAAATTACTTGACACTAACAATGAATACATACACTAATTTAACTTTCTTTTGTTGTTTTTTTTATTCTTTTCAATTCTCCTCAATCTTTCTTCTCGTACATAAGCAACAACTTCCACCATTGATCGCTCAAGGGATAGAACACGTTCACTCAGATTTTCTAAATTCCATCATTAGAAGTACTCGATACATTTTTCTGTTTACTAGAAACAGAATTCACACAAGATTGGACAATATTGTGATCACCCAAATATTCATCGTCTGCGCTCTCTACTCCTGAAGTGAGGACGGTCACGCCTTTCAAGTGGGCCTTCAAGACATCGATGATCGCGTCCTTCACTTCATCTGTATATGGCTTAAATGTTGCCATGTAATTCTGCTCCATCTCACAGACAATAGGGGTAAGGTATGGGTGCACAAACTAAAATATATATATATATATATTACACAATGTTCACTTATTTAAAAAAATTGTTAGATAATAACAAATAAATGTATATCTTCGTACTTTTCCTTTGTACTTAAATGGATCACCTTCAACTATATTATTGGTCTTTGATGTGTATCATCTGAGTAAACGGGGAATGGGCAGCGGAGTGTCAACTTTGCACCAGTGATGTTCTTGTTCCTTGTCACTTTGAAATGAAAATTCTCTCCTTTCCTAAGGACTTTGTTCAATTTTGATTCACGGGGTATGCTGAACAATTCAGCCCCGTAATCAATGCAAATTCTTTTAAGCCAAAACATGCAGGCTTATCATTCACACAAAACCAAATTTCATGCAATTTTTTGTCATTTCTCA
This sequence comes from Solanum acaule, assembly GCA_036250505.1. NCBI lineage: Eukaryota > Viridiplantae > Streptophyta > Magnoliopsida > Solanales > Solanaceae > Solanum > Solanum acaule. Next base: position 56,429 of record JAJOOR010003600.1, on the reverse strand, counting down.
CACGTTGCAACAACAGAAAATGGAAAATTTGTCCATTGAACTTAAAATAATCTGAAATATTCCTCAATGTCCAAAGAAAGTACCCTTAAATTCATTATAAAGTTTTTGTTCAACCAGAAATTTTTTAAAGTCACGATAAACCTTGATCTTACAAAGATCTTGGCTGGAAACGATCCTACCTCCTCTAACCACGTTGCTAGGTCATACAGCTCACTAGAGATATCTCTTGCACAAATGGGCAAGGATAGAGGATCTTCCTCATCTCTACTACTCTCCTCGCTATCACTTTCCCCTTCACTACTTTCAACATTATCACTTTCATCAGGACTATTGTCCTGGTAATTGTCAATCTCCGCCATTATTTCCGTTTTTGAATCAGACTCTGGTTCTTCGACTGCAATTTTTTCTTCTTACAAGTTTTTAAAACTTCTTCAGCCTTTCGTTTTTAATGCTAGAAGCAATAGGAGCAGATGGTTTAGTTCTTCCACCTCTAGTTTTAGCCATACTTTATAAATTACAAGCAAAAACATATTTATTGACCACTAGTTTATTAACATAAACAGAGTAAACCTCAAATAAAATATGTACAATAAATAGCAGATCCAACAGAAATCAACAATGTGATTGTCAAAAATGCCACTAAAGTCGATCAAAGTTTAGTAAATATTTCAAAATCAATAGGCGAAATAAACATAAAAATAATTTTAAAAAATAAGCAACCAAATATGGCTAAATATTTAGATACAAATAAAAGCGTCATTAGAGACAACAAATACACTGAATATAGCGAAAAAACTTCATCCCAAACAAGAACATCAACAAAAACAATCAAGAAAAAGGGGCCATTAAATCATTAAACTACCATAACAAAATAAACAACCAAATATGGACAATAATTATCGAAGAACACCATTACAGAAGGTTCAACTTACCAAAGATAAGGGCTTTAATTTGAACTTGGAGAAGAAGATAGAAAAAAATAGATGATGATTTGAGAGGGGTTTAGGACGATGAAAAGTGAGAAAAGTTTGTATAAGTTAATCGAAGAGAAGTGTGTGGGGAAGATGAAAAGCCATTGAACTTGGAGAAGAAGAAACGTCGGAACAAATATTCAGAAAAGGTACCTCGATTTTCATCAATAAATAATATTTTATCAGAATATAATATTTTTTAAAATGTATTGGGATTATAATATATTTTTGTAAATTTATATATTTCCCCAAGTTTTAAAAACAATAAACAAGCCCATGACCTCACATTCACAAATATACCCCAAGTTTTAAAAAGGCCAAAAAGACCCATGACCCCACACTTTTTCCTTTTTAAAAAGCCCAACCCTAGAAAATAAAGCAAAAATAAATTAAGTGGGTATAGAGTAAATTAAGTTATAAAGGTGTCCCGAATGCCAATTCTTCTCCACTAAGCAATAGGCCCATTATTATGAAGTTGTAGGATGATGACTTCGAATTTCATACGAAAATCCTCAAAACGATTCCCATTTGGGTAAGACTTCCTAATTTATGATTGAATTGCTGGGAAATAGACTCTTTGAGTAGAATTGGGAGTGGGCTTGGTATGCCACTATATGTGGACGATTGTACCACGATAGTAGAAAGGATATCGTTTGCTCGTATTTTGGTGGAGATGAATGTTACCAGGCACTCCCTCAATCAGTAAATGTTATGGATCCTAATGGGAGGGGTAAACAAAAAGTACACTATGATTGGGTTCCGGAATATTGTGGTACTTGCCTCCAGTTGGGGCAATCATGTAAACAACTTAAACCAGTTACATGAGAAGCAAAAGAGCCACCTAAACCAGCTCATATGGGCAATAAGGGGAAGGTTGTGAAGAAAATTTGGCATAAGAAGTCCCTAAATGATGCTCATAGGAAGGCCATCTCTATGTTTGCAGGCACACTAGTCACTACACAAGAGGAGCAATGGCAGAATGTGAAAGGTAAGTCTAAAACCATCCCTCATCCAGCATAGAGTACAGTGGATACCAGAAATGGATTCAACCCACTGGTCATTGGAACCATACCAACGAAACCTCTTAAAAGTATGGGGAAGGACACGAGCCAGGATATGGAGAGGGGGGGGGGGGGCACTTCCAATCAACACGATCCAAAATGAATATCTTTAGTTGGAACGTTAAAGGTATGAATAAAGCTTACAAGAATAGGGAATTTAATGATTTCTTAGGGAAATATAGCACAGGCTTAGTTTCCATTTATGGGCATAGAGTTCAAGAGAATAAAGCGCAAAGAATAATTACTAAGCTTGGCAGAAGATGGTCTTGGTGTCACAATTACATATGTAGTGATAGAAATAGGATTTGCATCCTATAGGACCCGAATCACAATGTTTTTACAGTTGAAGCTATGATGCAATACATTCATGGTAGAGTATGTGTGGAAAACTCTCAAATTGTGTTCAACTTAACTGCAGTATATGGTCTTCATACGATGGAGGATAGGAAAATACTATAGCAGTATATCAGGGAGATACATATGAACCAGCAAGGGGCTTGGCTAGCACTGGGAGATTATAATGTTATACCTGATCCTGAAGACAGAATACGATGCAATCCAGTTAAAGAAATGGAAACTATGGACTTTAATGAATTCCTACTTGACACTAGTATGACTGAAATGCGATCAAGTGGTAGAAGTTTCACTTGGACTAACAACCATGTTTCTAGCAAGATCTATAGACCTATAGTCAATAGGGCACTGGATGTTGATGTTCCCACAACTAGAAGTCCATGTTACGGACCCAAAATTTTCAAACCATTCTCCACCTAGAGCCCAGATTGCTATGGAAAACTATGCATACCCAAAACCTTTCAGATTCTTGAATTGTATAGCCGATCATGAAAAGTTTTTGGAGGTCGTGCAGAGAGGGTAGCTTCATAGTAAAAGAGAGAGGTTTATGAAAAGTGTTTGGAAGACTCTTAAACGAATCAAGCATGGCCTCAAACTGATTAACACCAAAGCCTTTCGAGGGGTGGGTGATCAACTTAATACTTTGAGACAATAACTAAACAATATCCAAACCACCATGAGACATCCTGGGCATGATCACGATCTTTTTAGACGGGAGAAGGACATAAGTTACAACTAGAAAAATGGGACAATAATGTTGAGAGTATCTTAAACCAGAAATTTAGAATGACTTGGCTAAAATTAGGAGACACAAATAACTCCATTTTTGCTAGCATGAAATCTAGAGTATCCCATAACAGAATCAAGAGTCTCACTACATCTATTGGTATTGTCCTACTCAAACAAGATGAGGTCACAAATGAGATAATAAGCTTCTATAGAGGTCTACTGGGAACTGTAGCTACACACTTACCTAGTTACCTGCCATAAATCCAAATGTGATGAGAAATGGCCCTATGCTGGAGAGACAACATCAACTGAAGCTCATTGAATTTGTTACTAAAGAGGAAGTCCTAAATGCACTTAAAGGGATGGAGGACTCAAAAGCACTAGGATGTGATGGTTACAATGCTTATTTCTTCAAGAAAGCATGGAGTGTCATAGGCAAAGAGGTCACAAATGTTGTCTTGGAATACTTCTCAACTAGAAAAATGTCTAAGGCCACAAACTGCACAACTATAACACTGATTTCGAAAGTCAAGAACCCAACTAAGATCACTGAATATAGGACAATATCATGTTGTACTATTCTCTATAAGCTCATCTAAAAGGTTCTAACAACTAGGATGAGAATGGCAATGGATGGGCTAGTGCATGCTAGCCAATATGCTTTGTTCTCGAAAGAGTGATCACTGATAACATTATCATGAGCCATGAACTCATCAAGGGGTATGGAAAGAAGCATATCTCCCCTAGATGCATAATGAAGATAGATATAAAGAAATCTTATGACTCCATTGAATGACCTTTCTAGAGCAGGTACTGAAATTTATGAATTTTCCACCTCTCTTTGTGAATTGGATTATGACTTGTGTTACCATAATATCTTACTCTATCCTCATTAATGGTGTGCCTATTCTCCCGTTCAATGCAAAAAAAAGGCCTTAGACAGGGTGATCCCATGTCTCCTTATCTCTTTGTGTTGTCTATGGAATACTTGAATAAACAACTACAAACTTTGAAGAACCAATCCAATTTTAACTTTCATCCCAAATGTGGGGAGCTGTCCATCACACATCTTCCCTTTGCTGACGACTTACTACTTTTTAGTAGAGATGATCTAACACTTGTTCTCATGCTCTATGAATGTTTAATGCATTATCTAATGCATCTGGTATGGTAGCAAACAATGAGAAAAACTCTATCTATTTTGGAGGTGTACTAGTACTGGCTGAGCAGGAAGCAATATTACGGAGTTTGGGATTTGTCAAAGGTATCTTTCCTTTCAAATATCTTGGCATTCCTCTCACATCAAAGAAGACAACCATTATCTAAATAAACCACTACTAGATAAGATGCTGGATATGATAAAATCTTGGACATCTAGATTTTTGTCATTGATGATCAAAACTATCTTATTTTCTATCCAAGTATTTTGGGCGCAAGTTTTCATCCTTCCAAAAAAGGTGATCCAAGTGGCAACATCATTGTGTAAAGAGTTCTTGTGATCTGGTGGAGCTGACACTACAAAGACATCACTGATAGCATGGGAGAAATTTTGCAATCCAAAAGCAGTGACACTACAAAGACATCACTGATAGCATAGGAGAAATTTTGCAATCCAAAAGCAGCAGGGGGACTGGGATTCGTGGATGTTACAGGAATAGAGCTGCAACTTACAAACATCTATGGAACCTTTGCTTAAAGAAAGATAGATTATGGATCCAATGTATTCATACATATTATATCAAGGGGGCGGGGGGGGGGGGGGTATTCTGGCATACAAATGCCCCTTAAACATCTTGGATGAGAAAGAAGGTTCTGAAAGCCAATGATAGTTTTGAAGCTGCTAGATAAAATGAGCAAGAAGTGGTTGTTATAAATAAGTTCGGTACAAAGCTAATATACTCTAAGTTGAGGGGAACTTATACCAAAGTAGACTGGAGAAGTGTCACGACCCAAAAATGAATGTGATGGCACTCGCCTTATCCCACCAAGACAAGTCGACCTAAAACCCAAATATCACAAACTATGCGGAAGTAAGACATATTGAAATCTCAAAATATTATAAGTGCGGATAACTATGTCAACTTAATAAAACCCCAAAATATGGTTATCACGTGTACAAACCTCTAAAGTCTTACAATTGATTCAAAGAAACACACGAGTCTCAAGTGACATTGTTTCTAGAATATAACAAGATCATAAATAAGGAGAAATAAGGTCCGCTGAGATCACAAGCAGCTACCTCACAAACCTCCACAAGAAGCCTCAAACAAGAAGAGAAGAGAAAGTATCACGAAGATCGGGCTAGTAACCTACAAAAATGTAGAAGCAAGGAGTGAGTACCAAACAACACTATACTCAGCAAGTAAACTTCTAAACACAAGCTAAGGGAATAGAATGCGGGTACTCTTTTCACCCCAACCGAACCTCCACAACTACAACCTGCATAAAATCAGTCCAACCTAACAGTTCACAATTTTCATTGCACGCAGCTCATCAACAACACTCTAACAATTACTTATTATCAACAACAACTCAATATTCATCAATAAAAATTTCCACAAAAAGGCACTCACAAGATTAGCAACACACAAGATCAAGTTCACCAATGATAAAGATGTGCAATGTAATGAAATGCAATGTCAAGTATAGTGATGCATGTCTGACCTAACGATACACACACGCTGTCTCACAATCCGGGACTCATGGGGGACATATCTATCCATGTATCCATCGCGGCGTGTGACACGACCCTCGATAATAGTATCCGTCGCGGCGTGCAATACGTCCCTTGATAATAGTAGCCGTCGCGGTGTGCGACACGTCCCTCGAAATGGTACAACTTCTTTAATTTCTTATTATTCCTCAATTCACACAACACTTATCACAATCATGTCTCAGAATCAATGCAAATGACATGTTCACACAAATAATGAGGATATGACTATTTTCATAACAATGCCCAATTCACAACAACACAATTGTGATACAACATTGACAATTAATCAATAAGCCTTTCAAACTAGTCTCAACCTATCACACACCAATAATTAAGCACATTGCCTTTTATTACCCTTTTTCCATCATTAGAATTATTCCACATGGACAAGTAAACCCATCACCAAGTCCCATTACTCCCCAACACATACCATAAGGAAATACACGATTCTATGCACTTAGCAAGGGTTTAGAAATCCACTTGCCTCAAATAATCAAACAATCACTCCGAGGCTTGAGTTTTTCCCCTTTCGTTGAGATTCCAAATTAGTGCAATCTAATCAAATAAATAACCACAATAAGATTTCAAATCTAACAACATCCATTTTACTATAGGTCTAACCTAGACCCCAAAACTCACATAGATCTATAATCAAGTTCCTAATTTTGATGTCAATTAACATGTCAACTCTCATATTTTCTAAATCTCAAGTCTAGGATTAAGTCTCAATTTTAAAAAGTAATTCCTCAATTCTTAAAACTAACGCAAAATAGGAACTGGCCAAGTATCAAATTAATGGGAAAAAAATCATCAACCTACACCCATATGTCAAGTTTTTCCAGTGATTAGTCTATCATTAACATCCATCATTTCACCATCATTACTGCTCAAATTTCTTAACCACCAAATCAACAATACTACACCCACTAACTTATAATGGAAAATCAACAAAAAATACGTTGTCCTTCAAAAAGGAAACAATTTTTCCTTAGAATAATGGCCGTCTCACATGTGGTACAATTTTCTTATAAAATTTGAGAAATAACAAGGCATCTCAAGAGGATAACCGACTCCAAACTTTCCAATTCTTATCTAAGTTCTAACCTAATTAATTAATATCAATGATATAAGTTCTACCCATAATACAATACAAGAATGGTGTGGTTTACCTTGTGCAAATTGGTTAATAGTTTTGACAATCGCCGAAATTGGCCAGTGATTAGTCTCGTTTGAGAATTTGAGCCGAAATTGGCTTATACAACTACTAAAATTATATTAAATCCTATTAACTTAATTCAATACATGGGTCAAATAGTATAGGGTGTTAAATAAATTATGGGTTTGGCCCATTAACTAATTACTAAAATTAAATATTAAAAAAATTACCCGCTAATTAAATAACCATAGTTGAAAGAGCAAGAAAGGCTAGTGTATAACAATCATGGCACCCCAAAATGAAAGTTTATATTATTCCTGGCTACTTCAAAGAGATTGTTGACCGGAGATATATAGACTAGCCAGATGGAAGACTATTACTGATATATACCTCATGTGTGTTATGTACCAATATAGATGAGACTTTGGATCACATTTTCTACTGCAATACGAGACAAGATGCTACAATGGATGGACATCCAAAGATGCTCAATGGAATGGAAGGATGAGCTAAGTTGGGCAATTGTTTATGCAAATGGCAAATCATCGCAGGCGAGCTTATACAGATTCCCCTAGCATGTTGCTTGTATTCAACATGACATGAGAGGAATACCAGGATCTTCCAAATGAAACAAAGATATATCCCAAAGCACTCTTGCGAGAAATCATTCAAACTATCCACTGTAGAGCTGCTGGTTTCCCCGTTTGAGACCAAACCTAAATGGACTTAACTACTATCCTTAGCAGATGAAAAGTTAGGCCTTTACATGTTTAATTGTGACCCTTTGTTGAATACTGCGTCCTGATTTTTGTGGTGCTGACATATGATACTTTTTTACCTTTCCTATTATAAATATAGATTTTATTTTATGTAGTTTTAAATACTCGAGTAAAATATTTCAAGGTTATTATTCATTTTATCATAAATGTTGTTAATTTATATTTTACAATAATATAACTATTGATTAATAATATTTCTTTTACTTAGTAATTTTAGGGTTACCCATTTTATATATTTTTGTAGATTTTAATTATTTAAACTCAAATATCCATATTGAGTACAAATTTTTAATTTTAAAATTTGGTTAAATTTTTCCACATCTCTAAAATCCTCCTAAATATATATTTCCTTTAGATGGAAGAATAATGGGTATAAGTTAGCTATTGATTTTGCATATTTCAACACTTATTTTCTTGTTTTATACGAGAGTGATCTCGTTTGATTAATGTGTTGTCTTACTATTATGATATGATTGCGTATAATGGTAATTAGTATGATAGTTTTGACATTTTTTTTTAGTTTAACGATAAGAACATACCTACTATCACTTCTTTACATGTACATCACTTTGAGTTCAACCATAATAAATGGAGGATCAATGTGAGAAGCCGAGCTCAATTGGAGTCATCGCCCTCAGGAGGGGTTCAGGTATGTAAGGGAGACAATGAAAAATAGGCAGGCTATAGCTGACTTCTTATATGAAGCGCAGATATAGCTTTATAAAAATAAAGCCACTTGTTACTCCCTTCTTTTCTAATTTTATATGTCACTCTTTTAAAAGTCTCAAAGACTTGACAACTTTATTATTATGTTAAATTATCAACATGCTTTCACTAAATTCAAACATCATATAAATATTTTTAAGTTTTTACATAATTTTTGAAGTATCGAAATATTTCATTTAGTACACTAGAATAATTTCTCTTAAAAAAATCTTTTCATCTTGTCTTGAGGCATTTAAAAAAGCCAATCATAAAAAAAAGTGGAATGGAGGAGTAACATCGCATTGGGCCCGTTTTCAGCCTTGTCAAATCATGATCTCACTCTCTCTCTCAACTTTAATTTACGTGTTGTCAATTGGGCCCGTTTTCAGCCTTGTCAGATCATGATCTCACTCTCTCTCTCTCAACTTTAACTTTACTTGTTGTCAATTTATTTAAATTTCTATGTTGCACGCTTTACTTTAAGCATTTGATTTGGAAGCAACCAGGTTAGTTCTTTTATCCTTTATTCTCCTTTTCGTTATTTTATTTTTTGGATTAGTTTTTCCTTTTTATTCATGATATGTAAATACTTTAAGCATTTTATTGAAAACGATCAGGTTAGTCTCTCCTCCTTTTATTGTTATTATTGAAAGTATTTTATTTCTTTATTTATTGTTTGGAGATCTTTCTTTGGTTGACCGGATTTATGAATTGTGTGATTTCACTAGCTTTTTGTATGTGTTAAGTGTTAACTCGCATACCAAATCATCTAGTTCATTAGACTTTGTTTTAATTAACAGTCGATTTCATATGATTAGACTTAATTTCTTGTTTAAATAAAAAATAAGTTTGCATGTCTAACTATCTTATTCACCTTGATTTGTATTAATAATTAGATAATAATCGATTCACGCTTAGTTTATTTACTTGTCTTATTCACCACCTAACAAATTAAAGGTGTGTTAGACATCATTCTACACAAACTAATTAAATTAAAAGGTCAACGAAATCAAGATTCGAGTAAGAGTTCAAATTATCTCAAAAGGAAGGTGTTAAGCAACTTTTGAGGTTCATAAATGTGAGTCCCTACCGTATCTCATATAATTTGTATAGGGGTAAATTTTGGTAGTAGGACGGTACGGGATATGGAGATATAGGATATGGAGAAGTGGGCTATTGAGGAAGAGGTGGAGTTTTCATTTGGTATTTGGAGGGGTCTTGAGTCCATATACCAGCATCACAGAACCCGTTTCCTTCTTCTTTCGGTTCTCAGCCATTCCCCCAGATTGCAAAGCATTGTTGGTGGCTTGTAAAGACTCCAAGTTAATGATAATTAGGGGTGTCAAATGGGCGGGTTGGGTTGAAATTAGAGATATTAAAATGAATTGAAATTAAAATCGGGTTGGGTTTTGACCCACCCAAGTTTACTTTGGGCTCAAATGGGTTGGGTTCAAATGGGCTTAAAAACGGGTTGGGTCTTGACCCGCCCAATTTGACCCGATTAATCTCAATAATTTTAACATAGTGATACTTAACTTTTATAATCACAATTCGAATTTCAACTCAAGATTTTTTTTTAAAAAAAAGTAACAAATGGATACCTTTAATATAGGAACATGTTTTAGTAAAGAGTTTTAAAACGGGTTGAAATTGGAGATTGAATTAGTCTCAATTGAGGATTCTCTTAAAATGGGTTAGGCTTGAATGGGTTGAAATTTAACCCAATTCAAATTATCTTGAGCCCAACCCTTAAAATTCTAGGCAGGTTACCTATGTTTGGGTTCATTTTTGACACCCCTAATGATAATTGCATTCCTATACCCTCTTCAATTCTCTCACCCAGCTTAATGATGTCGACAAAGCTCTTTTCAGCAACGAGCATCATCCTAATATCATATTGAGTCTCTTGGGTGCAAATAAAGTAATATTTCATCTATGACTCCTCCATAGGAGGTCTAGCTCTAGCAACTTCATATCTCCATCTAATAACATAGTCCAGAAAGGATTCACTCGGCTTCTTCTTCAGAATTTGGATGTAAAATCAAATCGACGCATTTTCAACATTAAATCCTAATCCGATCATAAAATCTATGGCCATGTCTACCCATTCGATCCATTTGCGAGAGTCTTGCTCAATGTACCATGACAATGCCTTCCAGCAAGACTTTTCATAAACAACTTCGTTTAAATCTTTTCAGCCCTTCCTACTCCCACAAGTTTATCACAGTACATGCATAAGTGAGCCATAGGGTCTCTAATGCCTTTGAACAACTCAAAATTTGGAGGTTTATACCATTCAGGTAGCTCAATATCCGAATGCATAGAAATGTCCTTGTAACACAGTCCCCCAACCTTTTGCTTCCTTCGACATGCAGCACCTTATTAGCCAACTTATCCAACCTCTCCGACATGACTTTTATCAGAATATTCTGTTGGGAGGATTCTGACTCGTGATAGTCATGGGTGAGAGTGAAAGATTCGACATATATTGGATTAAGGGTATAGTTTCCGAGAATATGGGTATATGAGACATTCATAGTGGGTATGTCATGATTAAGTATTAGTTCATAAGTGTTTGTTTTGTTTTGGTGGTGGTAATGGTAAATTGGAATTTTGCATTTAGAGGGGTCATATGTGTGGAGCTTGGTTAGATTTGAGTATTAGGTGGTGGAAGGTGATTGGATAAGGTATATGATTAGAGCTAGGTCGAGTTATGTTATGCGGTAGAGGGTGATTTTGCAGAGTGGTTTGGTTGGTGGTGGGTAGATTGTCCATGTGTTCCCCAAAAGGGGTGCCAAGAGAGATGGATAGTTTGGCCAGATCACATATGTTGGACACTTATTCTTTTAACTACATAATCTTATGCTCAAGTCTTAAAACCAAATCATTGGACAATTGTCCTCTCTCAGAAGTCTCCACTCTTCCATTAGTGCTATTGTTGTCAAACATTTTTCCTTTTGCTTCGTAGCTTAATCTGCGAGGAGGAGGAGGAGCCCATTTTGGGTAGGCCAGAGTGTAAGGACATGTCAATCTTTGGGAATAGGAAAATAAAATGATAAGAAAACTGATGTTAGGAGATGAAAATAATATAATAAATTAATAATAATAACAGGTTGTTTGAAGTAAACACATTAAATGCAAAGGACTTGTTGAGGCAGAGCAAGGCCTAAGAGGATAAATAAGTGATGCATAATAATTAATTCTAGTCATTGTTTGCCAATTTGGAGTTTAGAGTCAAAGGAAATAAAGAAAATCAAACTTTTATTTATTGAATAAAATCCAATTATTACATCATAATTAAAAAATGAAAACTGAAAATAAACTAAAAGGAAAATAGGGTAACATGGGAAAGTAAGCCTAAGTAGAAAAAGATCTTCAAAGGTGTTGGGCACAATTTGCTCTCTCATCTCCGGAGTGACATCATAATCACAGCTTAAAAGATTACGTGCCCATCTCCTCTCTCTTTCATCACCAAACCAAGGAAGAACCCCTTCGCTCAAGTCCCTATCTCGGCATCTTCCCAGATCCACATGTAATATTCATGCGTATAGAAAGGTCATTGTTCTAGGATATCAATAGTCATCATCCTTTCCTACCTTTGTAGTATAATGTCAACTTGTGGGATGTCTGGCCCAAAGTTATACTTGTAGTGACCCATATGAGATCGCAAGGATATCATTTGGATTTGTCCAAATTCACGGAGGACTTGGAGAGGTGCATATTGTTGAACGCCATTCAAGCCAATAAGCTCAATGAAGTAGAGATCGTCTCCTTTTATTATGGCATGATGAGGATTCAACCAAAAATATCTCCATTTTTTTAGATGCGATAACCAAAAAGCTCTCTCATATACATGAACCAATCTTCCGCTCCTATAGTGAAAACAAAAAAATTATCCTTTTGGAGTGACTAGCAATTTTGTTCCCCATACCGTTCAGATTATCTGTCAAGTTGGCCCTTTTGTAAAAGTGCTTGATGACCCATAGTTGCAATAAAAGGTTGAACCCCTCGGAAAAACTTATACCCTTGACGCATGCAGACAGACCCCTTATCATTTCTGCTAGTATCATGGGCACTATTGTATTTGTAGGATTTAACATTCCTCGAGCTAAAATGCGGACCACATCACTCAAGCTAGTGTTGATATTTCCGTCCTCCCTAGGAAAGACTAATGAACCCACTAATGCAAGGGTAAAGAGGCATTAAGACTATAACTTTTCCACTTTTCAGCGGAGTAGACGAATTCTCTTCTAAAATTTTATAACCCTCATCATCTCCAAAACGTGGATATAGAAAGTCTATACAAGTCCATCCTTCCCTCAAACAAGTTTACTCTGTATTGTAATGCATTCCTAAATTTGTTAGAAAATACCTTGGTAATTGTTTGTGGGGTACACTCAATTGGCATTTCCGATAAGGAAGGTCAAGGAACCCACCAACTTCTTCAATTGTTGTGTTAATTCGAAGTCTCTGAATTTAAAAACCAAACTTGCAGGTCCCAAAACTTTAGCAAGACTTTGATTAGGAAACGATCATGTGCGACAAAGATGATGAAAGTAAGGCCACCCAATAAATAATGCACCTCTAATTCACGATTCTTCTTAATATTCTTCCACCTATCTCTAAGCTTTTGGTTCACACCTACTACTATTCGAGTGTTGGAAAAATCTAGAGAGGCCATGACTCTGCAAATAAAACAATAAACAAATTCTAAACTCCATTTTGGTATACCTTCAGTCAATGTGATCACAATAATTGATCCAAGCCAAGTTATGCCAAAATGGAGTTTAGAATTTTTTTTATTGTTTTATTTTGCAGAGTCATGGCCTCTCTAAATTTTTCCAACACTCGAATAGTAGTAAGTGTGAACCACAAGCCTAAAAGTTGGTGGAAGGACATTAAGAAGAATCGTGAATTAGAGGTGATCCATCTATTGGGTGGACTTAGTTTCCTCATTTTTGTGACATATGATCGTTACCTATTCAAGGCCTTAGTAAGGATTTAGGACCCTGAAAGGTTGGTTTTTAAATTCAGAGACTTTGAATTAACACTAATAATTGAAGAAGTTGGTTGGTTCCTTGACCTTCCTTATCGATAGAGCTGTCAAAAAGGGCCGGCCCAAGCCTCGCGGGCCGAGGAATTTGAAGGGCTGGGGCGAGCTGGCCCTTCATTCAGAAGGGCCTGAATATGCTCAACCCAACCCAACCCTTGAAGGGCCGAGGGCTGGAGTGGGCTAGCCTTTTTTTTTTCTTTTTCTTTTCAAACTTATAATTCTATAACATCAAGAAAATGAGAAGATTTTCAAATCAAATATGACAAACAATGGTGTTGTTTTAATAACACTAGTAAAAAGCCTAGTGTAATTAGCATGTATCTCACATACCAGATACGCGAGCGAGATAAGTAAGTGATAAGCAAGATTAGAGGGAGGCAAGGGTGCAAGATTTTGTCTATGCATCCTAGATACATGTGAATCTACTTTGACAGAGACATAGAGTGTATCTAGAACATATTAACCTAATTTTGAGTCCATATATTTTGAGATATATGTATCTGGACGTACCAAAATCTAGTAAGATTCATAATATTACAACATAGCGTGTATTTAAGTAATTAGTTTATATACTAGTTAGATTATTGTAAGTTACCCTAATAAAAAGTTTTGGCCCATGGGCTAACCCCAGCCCGGCTCCACTCAAGCCTCAAGGGCCAAGGGTTTATATGGGCCAGGCTTATAAGCCCTAGTTTTAAAAGGGCTTGAAAAATCATATCCCAACCCTACCCCAATAACGGGTTGGGTTGGGCCGGCCCCATGGGCTAAGCCTATTTTGACGGCTCTACTTATCGGGAATGCCAAATGATATTACCTCACAAACAATCGTCAAGGTCTTTTTCTAAAAGAATTGGGAATGCATCACAATCCATAGTTTACTTGTTTGAGGGAAGGAAGGACTTGCATAGAATTTCTATATGCACGTTTTGGGGATTATTAGGGTTATAAAAATTTAGAAGAGAATTCAATTGCTCCGCTCAAAATTGGAAAAATTATCGTCTTAATGTCTTTGCCGTTGCATTACTTGGTTCAATAGTCTTTTCTAGGGAGGAAGGAAAGACTAGCACTAACTTGAGTTATGTGGTCTGTGTATTAGCTCGAGGAAGAGTAAATCCTACAAATACTATAGTGCCCATGATACTAGCAAAGATGATAAGGGGTTTGTTTGCCTGCGTCAAGTGTAGAAGTCTTTTCGAGGGGTGCAACCTTGTATTGCAACTATGGGCCATCAAGAACTTTTACAAATGGGCCAACTTGGAAGACATTTTGAACGGTATGGGGAACAAAAATTGATACTCACTCCAAAAGAATGAAATTTTTTACCTCTCCTGTAGGAGGGGAAGATTGGTTCATATATATGAGAGAGCTTTTTAGTTATCGCATCCAATGTGTATAGTTTTGGTTGACGCCTCATCATGTCATAATAAGAGGAGAGGAGCTCTACTTCATTGAGCTTATTGGCTTGAATGATGTTCAACCATATGCACCTCTTAAAGTCCTCTATCAATTTGGACAAATCCAAATGATACACTTGCGATCTTATATGGGTTACTATGAGTATAACTTTGGACCAGACATCCCAAAATTCAACATTATACTACAAAGGTGGGAATGGGTGATAAGTATTGATATCCAAGGAAAATGACCTTCTTGTACGCCCGCCCGAATGTTACGTGAGGACTTGGAAGATGCCAAGCATAAGGACTTGACTTGAGCGAAAGGGGTCTTCCTAGGCTCGATTATGAAACAGAGAGGAGATGGACACGCAATCTTCTAAGTTATGATTATGATGTCAGCTCAGAGATAACAGAGAAATTGGTGCTAGCCATTGGAGAGCAAAACTTTTGAAGATAATTTTCTTTTTTAGGGTTACTTTCCCATGTTAACCTATTTTTCCTTTTTGTATCAGTTTTCATTTTTTAAAATTATGATGTAATAGTTGGATTTTATTCAATAAATAAAAGTTTTCTTTTCTTTATTTCCTCTGACTCTAAACTCCAAATTTGCAAAATATATCTTGAATTAATTATTGTGCATCACCCTTTTGTTGTCTTAGGCCTACCCCTGGCTCAACGAGGTACTTTGCATTTAGAGCGTTTACTTCAAACGTGTTATTATTATAATATTGTTCTAATCTCCTAACATCATTTTTCTATTGATTTTATTTTCCTATTCCCAAAGGTTGATATGTCCTTACACTCTGACCTATCACACAAGATCAAACGGGGCTTTTGTTTCTCCATCTCGCATATGAAGCTACGAATCAAAAGGCAAAGTGGTTGACAACAGAGCCCTAATTAAAGAGTGGAGACTTCCTAGGGAGGACAATTTTCCAATGAACTGATTTTAAGACTTGAGTGTAAGATTATGGAGTTAGAAGAAGAAGTGGTCAACATGCGCGATCTAACCAAACTATCCATCTCTCTTTGCACCCCTTTTAGGGAACACATGGACAATCTACCCACCACAAACTAAACCACTCTACAAAATTACCCTCCACCCCATAACATCACTCGACCTAGCTCTACTCATATAACTCATCCAAATCACCTCCCACCACCTTATACTCAAATTCAACCAAGCTCCATATATATGCTCTCTCCAAATGCCCAAACTCCAATTTACCACTACCACCACGAAAACAAACCAAACACTTCCAAGTCAATCCTTAATCATGACATACCCACTACAAATGTCTCATACCCATATTCTCTAAAACCATACCTTTAATATGATATATATCAAAATTTCTCCTCTCACCTACGACTACCATGAGTTAGATCCTCCCAAAAGGATATTCTGATAAAAGCCATGTCAGAAAGGTTAGATAAGTTGCTAATATGGTGCAGTATGTCGAAGGAAGCAAAAGCTTTGGGAGCTGAGTTATGAGGACCTTTGCATGCATCCGGATGTTGAGCTACCTAAATGGTATAAGCCTCCAAAATTTGAGTTGTTCAACGATATTGGAGCCCTAAGGCTCACTTATGCATGTACTGTGATAAGTTTGTGGGAGTAGGAATGGATGAAAAGATTCGAATGGAGTTGTTTATGAGAAGTCTTACTGGGTACATTGAGCAATAGTCTCGCAAATGGGTCGAATGGGTAGACATAGATTGGATTCAATGTTGAAAATGTGCCAAATTGGTTTTACATCCAGAATCTGAAGAAGAAGCCTAGTGAATCCTCTAGGACTATGC
This sequence comes from Solanum acaule, assembly GCA_036250505.1. Classification (NCBI taxonomy): domain Eukaryota; kingdom Viridiplantae; phylum Streptophyta; class Magnoliopsida; order Solanales; family Solanaceae; genus Solanum; species Solanum acaule. The sequence continues at coordinate 39,708 of JAJOOR010003600.1, read as the reverse complement.
TATTAGATGGAGATCTGAAGTTGCTAGAGCTATACCTCTTATGATGGAGTCCCAAATGAAAGATTACTTTATTTGCACCACCTAAGAGCCTTGATATTATTAAAGATGATGCTCGTTGTTGAAAAGAGCTTTGCCGACATTATTAAGTTGGGGGAGAGAATTGAAGAGGGTATAAGGAATGGAACTATAATTAACTTGAAGGCTTTATAAGCCACACACAAAGCTTTGCAATCTGGGGATATGGCCAAGAACCGAAAGAAGAAGGAAACAGGTTTTGTGATGATGATGCATGGAATCAAAACTCCCTACAAATACCAAATGAAAACTCCACCTCATCCTCAATATCGCACATCTCCATATCTCGTACCTTCCTACTACCAAAATTCACCCCACATAAATTCTATGAGATACGATCGGGACCCACATTTGTAGACCTCAAAAGGTGTTTAATACCTTGTTTCGAGGTAATTTGAATCCTTACCTGAATCTTGGTAAGGGTTCATATAACCTCAAAACAAGGTGTTAAGCACCTTTTGAGGTCCACAAATGTGGGTCTCGGCCAAATCTTATGTAATGTGTATTGACTATCGTCAATTAAACAAAGTCACAATCAAGAATAAGTATCCCATCCCTAGGATTGATGATTTGTTTGACCAACTTCAGGGTGCTAGTTGTTTTTCTAAGATAGACCTCAGATCCGTCTATCATCAGCTTAGAGTCAGAGATAGTGACATTCCAAAGACAGCATTCAGAACTTGGTATGGTCATTATGAATTTGTAGTTATGTCTTTTTGGACTAACAAATGCTCATGCAACTTTCATGGACTTAATGAACAGGGTGTTCAAACAATATTTGGACTTGTTCGTTATCGTCTTTATTGATGATCTCCTCATTTATTCTCGGAGTGGGGAGGAGCATGCGACTCATTTGAGAGTGGTTCTGCAAACTCTCAAAGATCGCCAGTTATTTGCTAAGTTCAGCAAATGTGAATTCTGGCTATAGTCCATTGCTTTCCTTGGTCATGTGGTATCTAGCAAAGGAATCCGAGTGGATTCCCAGCAAATAAAGGCAGTGAAGCAATGGCACAGACCCACTCTCCAACAGATACCAAAAATTTCTTGGGTTTGGTCGGTTATTACAGGAGATTTGTTAAAGGATTTCCATCCATAGCTTCCCCATTGACCAAGTTGACTCAAAAGAAAGTCAAATTTCAGTGGTCAGATGAATGTGAGAAAAGCTTCTCAGAACTGAAGACTAGGTTGATTATAGCTCCTGTCTTGACTATACCACATGGTTCAGACGGTTATGTGATTTATTAGGATGAATCTAGAGTCAGCCTAGGTTGTGTGTAAATGCAGCGAGGTAAGGTCATAGCTTACTAGACAGCTTTAGGTCCATGAGAAGAACTACCCGACTCATGACCTCGAACTTGCAGCCGTAGTATTTGCCCTAAAGATATGGAGACACTACTTGTATGGTGTTCATGTTGATGCGTTCACAGATCATAAGAGCCTCCAGTATGTGTTCACGCAGAAAGAGTTGAATATTCGTTAAAGGAGATGACTTGAATTCCTCAAGGTGACATAAATGTACTTTACCATCCTGGTAAGGTCAATGTAGTGGTTGATGCTCTCAGCAGACTGTCTAGGGGTAGTGTAGCACATGTTGAGGAAGAAAAGAAAGAGCTAGCCAAAGATGTTCACCGGGTTCCTCGCTTAGGAGTTTGCCTTACACACACATAATAAGAGGGTGTGATAGTTCAGAATGGTTTAGAATGTTCACTGGTAGCGGAGGTTAAGGAAAAAAGGATAGTGATCCTACATTAGTTCAATTGAAAGGTGCAGTTCATCAGCAGAAAGTTGAGGTTTTCTCCCAAGGGGGAGATGGTGTGCTTCGTTACCAGGGTCACTTATGTGTTCCTAATTTGGGTGAGTTGAGGAAGCAGATTCTTACAAAAGTCCATAATTCCAGATATTCCATTCATCCAGGTGCCACTAAGATGTACCGTGACCTACAAGAAGTCTTTTGGTTGAACGACATGAAGAGGGACATAGGAGATTTTGTGGTTAAGTGTCCTAACTGTCAACAGGTTAAGGTAGGTATGACTCAAGAGATTAGGATTCCTACATGGAAGTGGGAAGTGATAAACATGGACTTCATTACGGGTTTACCTCGTACTCGCAGACACCATGTCTCCATTTGGGCGATAGTGGACAGAGTTGCTAAGTCCGCTCACTTCTTGGTTGTCAAGACTACAGATTCTGTGAAGGACTACGCCAAACTTTACATCAATCTAGTCAGGTTACACGGGGCCCCCTTGTCTATCATCTCAGATAGAGGTCCTCAGTTTACCTCTCATTTCTGGAAATCATTTCAGATAGGTCTTGGTACTTAGGTAAATCTCAGTACAACTTTTCATCCGCAGACATATAGTCAGGCAAAGCGTACCGTTCAGACCTTAGAGGCCATGTTGAGAGCTTGTGTGATCGATTTCAATGGTAATTGGGATGATCACGTAACTCTCATAGAGTTGGCCTATAATAATAGCTTCCAGTATTCAGATGGCCCCTTATGAGGTACTGTATGGGCATAGATGCAGGTCCCCGATTGGTTGGTTTGAAGTAGGTGAAGCAGCTTTCATTGGACCAGATTCAGTTCATGAGGCTATGGAAAAAGTTCAGCTCATTAGAGATAGACTAAAGACAGCTCAGAGTCGTCAGAAGTCCTATGCAGATGTGAGGAGAAGGGACTTAGAGTTCGAAATCGATGATTGGGTTTTCCTAAAATTTCACCTATGAAAGGAGTGATGAGATTTGGCAAGAAAGGGAAGCTCGGTCCCAGTTATGTAGGTCCTTACAGAATCCTAAAAAGGGTTGGTAATATGGCTTATGAGTTAGAGTTGCCAGCAGAACTAGCAGCGGTTCATCCAATCTTTCACATTTCCTTGTTGAAGAAGTGTGTTGGTGATCCGGCCAATAGTACCATTAGAGAGTGTGGATGTGAAGGATAGTCCCACTTATGAAAAGTGCCAGTTGAAATTCTTGACCGTCAGGTTCGTAGGTTGAGAAAGAAGGAAGTCGCTTCAGTGAAGGTTTTGTGGAGGAGTCAATCTGTAGAGGGAGCTACTTGGGAAGCATAAGTAACCATGATTGCCAAGTATCCTCATCTCTTTCCTTCCGATTCCGTTTCAGCTTGAGGTAATAGTTCCTCTCTAGTATCTCAGTTTACTCCTAAGTAATTCAGCCTCAGTATCTTGTTCCATCAGTTATTCTTGCATTTCAACATATTTGCATGTTCATGGAACTCAATTCAGTTAGCTATCCGTTTTTAGAAGTTAGCTTGTAAGAATTTCATATGATGGCATATGAAATTCCTTTATTCTTCAGTTTTCTTAATTTTCCGCATGTTTTTAACTATTGGGATATGAGGATTCTCCTACTTAGGTGTTAGAGTAGGTGCCCGCACGGCCCGGTGGGTTGGGACGTGACAAAACTGGATTATTTTAAACTATTAAATCTACTTTTTTTGGATGAAGAATTTTCTTTTAAAAAAAAAAAGCAATATTATAGAAAATAAAAACGGTAAATTCTTACCGCATCACTATTTGATTACAAAAAAAAAATGTCATGATACAAAAATTTTGTAACAAAATAAATAAAAATAAAACAATTAACGAAAAAAAAAGAAGAAAAAGAAACATTAGTAAAGGAATAGTTAAACAATAAAATTTAAATTTGTGGTGTAGTTTTTATTTCTTTAGCAACCTAACATATTGAGAAAATTTTCATAAAATGAATAATGACTTGCAAAGTGCTAGTTCATGTTTTCATTTTCAAAAAAATTATTTTTATCATTGATATTATTGCATTATCATATAAAAGAAGAGATTAATAGTAAATCAAAGGAATAGAAGATGATTCGTTTTTTTCATCTTTTAATTTTTGTTTAGCTCTGCAAATAATTCATTTTATGTGGTATATATTAATTTGATAATTTATTTTTATGTGGTATATATTAATTTGATTATAGTATCTTTTTTTATTGATCAATGAAATTCATTATTTTGTACATTCTAATTTTATGAAATTATATTTGAGTAAATGAAAAATTATTTTAATTTGCAGGATAAAACGAGAAAAGATTGTGGTTGCAGCATGCTTTGTAAATTATATTTAGATTTTTAGCTAAAAGTAGAGTTAATATTTTTAATACTAGGTTTTAGATTGATCTATGAACTTAAAATTTAATTAATTAGTACAAATATCATTTCAACACACGCCACATATGTTATTAATCTTCATCATACTAGAAGAAGGAGAAGTTGTTAGAATAATGTTTAAAGTCTTTGATGAACATACCCTTATTACACATAAATTAGGGTAAAATTTGGTTAGCATTATTTGTATATGTAAAATTAAAACATTATATATGATTATACATGCACTTTTGTTACTCAATAATAATAATTTGTATTTAGTTATTCATAAATTTTAAAATTATTATATTTTAAAATATATGCGCAACGCGCGGGTACGTATACTAGTAAACATTAAAAATGAAAAGTAAAAATAAAGAACTTGAAAAGGAAACACATATCACATAATTTCCCCATCCCCAACTTATAGCAGCCCCAAATTCTTATTATTACATAGCGTTCATACAACTTACTACAAAATTGAATACATAATTTAAAAGAAGAACAAACAAGTTGGAAAAAATCGTATCTGAGAGCGAGTTTGATCTTACTTGTATTCTGTTGTCCTTTGTAATTCTGTAGCTCACTAAATAAAATGATTAGATCATATATATATATATATATATATATATATATATATATATATAAAATAGTGACAATAAATTATAAACATGATGCAAATTCCCACTTAGATCATGATATTTGCTGTAAGACGGTAAGAATGATGTCTTAGGGCCATGTTAAGCAGAAATTAAATCCTTAGGCCATGAAAATGACGCCTTTAGATTATGACATCTTCAAAATATGACAAACATAAATTAAATTCTTAGGGTCCATCTCGAACATCATCCTCCTTTTTTCACGTGACGTAAAATCATTGCAAGAAAATCAAGTCTCGGAATCTCATATACAAGGCATGTGCAGCGCAAGGCCCATCTTGGATAAGTCCAGTTCGCGCCACGGAATCCATCTTAGCCTTCACTTTGGGTGTTTTAGTTTGGGACACTTCGATTTGCGCTGCAATCCATCCTTGGGGTTTTTTTTAACCTGAAATCATCCTAATCATATATATCTATTAGCTCATCATATTATATATATTCAATAAACACAAGGATATTCATAACATTATACTCAAAACTTAGCTAAAGCTTGAATAAAATGTGGTGTTTGAATGTAATGAGACAGGAGTTGTGACTTGAGTGATTAACATGTGCTAAGTTAGTTATAACTGACTCTTAAATATTAGTTAGTTAGAATTAGCAGATTACAGCTGTCAAAGTAGTTAGGTTAGATCATGTATATAAGATAGTGAATCAACTAATTCTCAATTTAGTTTTTTCAATTCGTTGTATTTGATTCCATGATGAATGAGAAGAGAACTGCTCTCTTCCAGTTTCTCCTTTAGCCTCAGTCTGCGTTAATTCCTTTTCACAACATGGTATCAGAGCCAATGGCCATTGATATGGTCTAGATCGAGCACACAATAGTAATATTGAAGCTATTTGAGAAGACATCAATGGCGGCAGGAGCGATTGACAACGAATTGCCGGAAAAACTTAGCCATAATCATCCTCTTTTTCTTAACACTTCAGATACGTCTGGAGTTCTGTTGATTTTTATTCAGCTGACAGGATCTGAAAACTACTCTGTATGGAGTCGATCGATGAGAATAGCCATACTTGGAAGGAACAAGTTAGGGCTAATCGATGGTAAATGAAGGAAGGAGAGTTTTGGTCCTAATTTAACTGAGCGATGTAACGCTATCGTTCTCTCATGGATAATGAATTGTGTTTCAAAGGAACTCTTGAGTGGGATTGTTTACTCTTCAGATGCATGTGCAGTTTGGGGAGATCTCAAGGAGAGATTTGATAAGACGGATGGTTCACGCATATTTCAGCTTCATAGGGAAATCGTCACTCTCACACAAGGAACACATAGCATAGCAGAGTACTTCACAAAATTACGAATGCTTTGGGCAGAGTTTGATTGCATAGCACCTGTTCCTGGTTGTAATTGTGTGCAGTCAAGGGATTTCTTCGATTTCATGAAGCGTCAGAAGTTGTTGCAGTTTCTAATGAGTCGTATGAACAAGCTAGAAGTCAGATCCTAATGCTAATTCCAATTCCCTCAGTGAATCAGGCATATTCAATGATGATTGAAAGCGAAAGTCAGCGTATCATGGCTAATACTGCAGGACCAGCTATGAATCTGGAGATTGCAGCTCTAATGACTTCTCAACATCATCCAAACAAGATCAAAAGGGACTGGAATGCTCAATGCGATCATTGTAAATTGATGGGACACACCAAGGTTGATTGCTATCGCCTGATTGGATATCCTCCAAACTTCAAATTTAAAAAGAAGTTTGGGAACAACACTGATCCACCTGAGAAGAGAGGTGAGTATCGAGGTCATGCTCACAACGTGAGATATGAAGACAATCGACCACACAGTGATGGAGCACAAACCCGAGCTGCTTATGATGATTTCTACAAAGATCCAGGTCCTTCTGATTTCAATAGGAATGCTAGTTTTTCTCATGATTGGCATAGATCTGCAGGTGCTCCCAATCATTCCCAGACTCAGTACAATCAAATGATGCATCACACGGATGGCTCTCATCCTCACAATCAGTTCAGGAAGGTCATGCCCAAGGCAGATGTGCCCGAGTCCTCATCAAACATGTGCAGACAATCTGATCCAACAAACATGGGAGGTAATGTATTTACTTCACCTGTGCTTGAGAACTCTCTCACAGGCAATATGTTTGCTTCTTGTATGTCTCACAGTCATAGGGAATGAATAGTTGATACTGGTGCATCTAATCATATGATTTCTCACAAGGAGATGTTAAATTCTGAGGAGCCTACTCCTGCACATAACAAGCAAGTTTATTTACCAAATGGAAGGACAGCTGATGTAACACATATTGGTAGTTGTGATTTAATGGATGGCAAGTCTGTAAAGAATGTGCTATACATTCCAGATTTTAGATATAACTTGCTTTCAGTGTCCAAGATAACTAAAGAGCTCCAATGCTCAGTCAATTTTTTTCCAGACTACTGCATATTCCAGGACCTCTCAAGTGGGAAGGTACTGGAGATTGGTGAAGAAAAGGAGGGACTCTACCTGCTGAAACACAAGAGAACTGAAACTACTCCATCCATAAAAGGGATGATTGCTACAAGAAATAAACTGGACATCCTTCTTTGGCATAGTAGGATGGGTCATGCTTCTGCTAGAACATTGAAACAAATGTTTAACATTGATGCTGCTGAATGTAAACAGATTCTAGACAAATGTGAAATTTGTCTACTTGCTAGACAAACTAGATTGCCTTTCAATAATAGTGAAACTAGATCCTCCTCCATTTTTTATTTGCTACACTTGGATGTATGGGGACCTTTTCATGTTTCTACTTTTGATGGATATAAAATGTTTCTGACTATTGTAGATGATCTCATTCTCGCATGACTTGGATCTACTTGTTGAAGTTAAAAAGTGATGTAATAGTGGTATTAAATGATATTTTTTAATTAGTTAGTACACAATTTGGAAAGATGGTCAAAATGCTGAGATCAGACAATGGGACCGCTTGTCATACTTTATTCACTTCTCTTGGTATTGTGCATCAAAGATCTTGTGTTTACACCCCACAACAAAATGGGGTGGTAGAAAGGAAACACAAATATATTTTTGAGTTAGCTAGGGCCATCAGATTTCAGGGTTCTATACCCCTCAAATTCTGGGGTCATTGTGTGCTTAGTGTTGTTTATATGATGAACAGACTGCCTACTACAACATTACAAGGGTTGTCTCCCTTTGACGTATTTCATGGGTGTAAGGGTTCCATTGATCACCTCAGAACTATAGGTTGTTTATGCTATTCTAAATTTCTACCTCCTGGTGATAAGTTTGAGGCTAGAGCAGTTTTTGCAATCCATATGGGTTATTTAGATGTCACCAAAGGTTATGTGTTGTATAACTTGATCTCACATAATTTTTTCTTATCTAGAGATGTCAGTTTCAAAGAGGATATTTTTCCTTTCAATGATCCATCACCTTCCTCTCCTGTGTTTCTAGACACTTCTGCAGATTTTTTTGATGATGATCTTATTCTCACCTCTCAGCTGTCTGATCAGCATGTTACTATTCCTATTGATCCTGTCATTGTTCCTGCTGCAGTAGAAGCCCCTACTCTTGTTGATGTTGATGCATTGCCTACTATACCTACTGAGAGACCTTCTAGACAGTCCCAAAGGCCAAGAAAACAACCTACCTGGATGACTGATTTTGTCACCAATGTTGTTTCTGATTCCACAACTTATCCTCTATCTCAGACTTTGGGCTATGCTAACCTTTCTTCCCATTATCAGTCTTATCTGTATGCATTTTCCAGTATTACTGAGCCTCAGTCCTATCAAGAGGCCTGCTCAAACCCCAAATGGATCTCTGCAATGCAGGAGGAAATCCAAGCTCTTGAGGAAAATAATACATGGCTTTTAGTTCCCCTGCCTCATGGGAAGAAACCTATAGGTTGCAAATGGGTTTATAAGGTTAAATTCAAGGCAAATGGTGACATTGAAAGGTATAAGGCACGCTTGGTAGCAAAAGATTATAATCAAAGGAAAGGTCTTGACTATCAGAACACCTTCTCACCTGTTGTGAAGATGGTCACAGTGAGAAGTGTTTTATCCCTTGCTACAGCTTCTAGTTGGCATGTTCATCAGCTGGATGTCTTTAATGCATTTCTTCAAGGTGATTTGAATGAAGAAGTGTACATGTCCTTACCTGAAGGTTTTTCTAGCCAGGGGGAGACTTCAGGGTTAGTATGTAGGCTAGTAAAATCATTGTATGGGATAAAGCAAGCAAGTAGGCAATGGAACGTTAAACTCACTGATGCACTGGTTGATTTTGGGTTCATACAGAGTAGTCTGGATCACTCATTGTTCATCAAAAGACACCATGAACAAATCGGGGTGATTCTGGTGTATGTGGATGATATGCTGGTGGCTGGGAATGATTTAGCCTTGATAGAAGCAGACCAAGCAAGAGTTACATGCTAGGTTCAAAATCAAGGACCTTGGAATTCTAAGATACTTCTTAGGAATAGAATTCAGCAGATCTGATAAGGGAATATTAATGAACCAGAGGAAGTATGCTTCGGAGTTGATAGAAGAAATGGGATTGATTGGTGCCAAACCATCATGGACACCACTGGATAACAACTTGAAACTGACAACTTCAACACTGGATGAAGCAATGGACATTAGAGATGATCCTACATTGACAGACAAAGGTCCATATCAGAGGTAGATTGGAAGGTTGTTGTATTTAACCTTGACTAGACCAGATATTGGTTTTGTAGTTCAGACCTTGAGTCAGTTTTTACAAAGTCCAAAGAAATCACATATGGAGGCAGCCCTCAAGGTAGTGAGATATGTAAAGAGGGAACCTGTTATGGGTATTTTCATGAGCATCAAGAAAGAAAGAAAGTTAGTGGCCTTTTGTGATGTAGACTGGGCAGCATGCCCAAACACAAGGTCTGTGACAGGTTTCTTGACCAAACATGGAGATTCCTTGATTTCATGGAAGTCAAAGAAGCAAACCACCATCTCGAGAAGCTCAGCTGAATCAGAATATAGAAGCATGGCCTCGACTGTTTCAGAGTTGGTGTGGATCATTACACTATATAAGGAGTTGGGAGAAGAATTGGAGTTGCCAGTGAAGTTGTTCTGTGATAGTAAAGCGGCCCTGCAGATAGCAGCAAACCCAGTGTACCACGAGAGGACAAAACATATAGAGATCGACTGCCACTTCATTAGAGAAAAAATACAAATAGGACTGATTCAAACATTATATCTAAGAACACGGGATCAATAGGCAGACATTATGACAAAGGAATTGGTAAGACCATAACATAAGTATTTGATTTCCAAGCTGGGAATTTTAAATGTATTTACACCTACCAGCTTGAGGGGAGTAATGAGACAGGAGTTGTGATTTGAGTGATTAACATGTGCTAAGTTAGTTATAACTGACTCTTAAATATTAATTAGTTAGAATTAACAGATTACAGTTGTCAAAGTAGTTAGGTTAGATCATGTATATAAGATAGAGAATCAACTAATTCTCAGTTTAGTTTTTTCATTCTTTTTCAATTCGTTGTATTTGATTTCATGGTGAATGAGAAGTGAACTGCTCTCTTTCAGTTTCTCCTTTAGCCTCAGTCTGCGTTAATTCCTTTTCACAACAGCATGCGTAAATACACTCCAAATTACTAAAGTCTTTAAATTTTTCTTTTCATTGTTGTTTTGAGTGAAGCCAATCTGAGTCAAGCTCGTCGTCTCATTCATTGCTCCTAAAATGGTAATTTCTTTTATGTCCTTTCCTATGTTTTATTTAATCTATGTTTACATGTTTTATGTCTATATGTTTTAGTTTTGGGATAGCTTTAAATTCTCGTTTGATTAGTGTAATCATTTAAAATTTATTGAATATAAATTTATAAAATGATTTGGATTATATTAAATTTATAAATATATTAGTCCAAATAAATATTAAGGATTAATATAATTGAGTTAATTATTTAAATCCAATAAATATGGATAATTAAAGCCCGCTTCATAAAGCTCATATGCCGTGTCACTTAAATTTTATTGGCCGAAGGAAATTCTATTTCTATCAAAACTTGTCTATTCTAAAACTATAAATCTGGGTCCTCATAATTCAGAAAAGGGATCGAAAATTCTAAACAAGAAGCTAGAGAAAGCTCGTGGGACAAACGCCACAATTTTCTCTATAAGCTACAAGTTTAAGATTTCAAGTTCAAGAACGATCCCATTGGATTCAATAACAAGCTCCAAGCCCTTGAATTCAGGTAAAAGTCGAAAAAAAAGTTCAAGTTCAAGATCATCGAAGATTCAAGAACAATCTTTAAAGCCCTTAAATCCAAGATCAAGTTCAAGACAAATTCAAGATCAAGCTCAAGAGCCCTTGAATTTATATATGAAAGACGAATTCAGAGGAATCATAGAGATTGTAACACTCAAACTTTGAAATCAATAAATACGATTGTTGCGATACTTTTCCCTTTTTGATTATAATTTTCTCGACACGAATTTTACCGTCTACAATTAATCTCCCACGTGTTTAGTCTATAAAATTAGTTTCATTCTCTTTTATATTTATGAATTGTTAATAGAATCAGTTCAACTGTCATTTAACTATGACAATATTAGTAATTGTCAAATTTAGTTGTTAAGACTTTTTTGAGTCTAAGGGATAGACAACAACGAAAATTTTTATGGTGGTTGAGGCACAACCAACAATAGTTTTATGAGGGCACTATTTCCTTTTGACAAGTGTTTTTGTGGGTCCCATTTCTTGCTGTCACACTTGCTCTCTCATACTTCCATTTTCTCAAATTTTAGTCCTTTCTTCATATGCATTTTTTTCTTTGCATAAACCCATTTTTATTTTATCTTAGCACCCTTTTTACCAATGTTTCTAAAGCTTTTCTTCTTTGTAAAAAAATATATATTCATACAACTATTATCTTGTGCTTTCACAAATTTATTTGGTTAACTCTTTTTTTCTATTAATTCTTATAACCCATAATAAAAAGTGAATCTGTAAAAATTTTGTTTCACATTTTAAGACACTATACATAAAGAAAAAAAAATTAAAAAAAAATCTTGAACGATAAACACAAAATTAATATTTGTAATAATTATTCGATACATGCTATAGAAGTAAAGAATTTAACAATATGAAAAAGAAAAGATAATTGAGTGCTTGATATCATTAATACATTATTATTAATATTAAACATTAAAAACATTAAAAACATTAAGTGGTTATAGAATAAATAAAAATAAAAATATATTTGACAATAAAGAATTGAGTGATTAAAATTGAAATCTCAAAAAATAATTCTTTGACTAAAATTTAAATAATTAAAATTAAATTGTGTATTTAAATGTAATAAATAATGTCAATTGAATTTTAGTAGCTCAATTGATTAATTACATGAATTATTACTTTGTTCATGAGAGTTCAATTTTTTTTTTTAAATTTCACCATCTTAAATTTCTTTGAATTCATTAAATTTTTTTGACATATTACTTTAATTTTCCCTCAAATATATATATATATATTTCTTCTATGTATTCTTTTTCTTAATTAAAAGCTTATCATGCTAAAACAATAGCTCTAGTACGAAAAATCCAACCCCTTTCAAAATACATCATTTCTTGTTTTGGCTAAGGGTATCCTATTTGACATAATGTTTCCAAATCTATTTTAAATCCTTCTTGTCTGTTTTACTTGACGTGAGGGGGCAGGAAGGAATAGCTCAATATATAGCTTTGTGTCACGACCCAAAAATGGACGTGATGGCACTCCTCTTATCCCACCAAGACAAGTCAGCCTAACACTCACTCATTACAATAAAATGCGAAAATTTCATAATTTACTCAAAAATACCCCCAAAATCTGGTTGTCACGTATACAAGCCTCTAAAGTATTACAATTGATTCAAAAGAAAAACACAAGTCTCAAATGACCTTGTTTCTAGAATAGAACGAGATCATAAATAGGAGTAAGAAGGTCTGCTGAGATTACAAACAGCTACCTCACAAATCTCCAAGAAGCCTCAGAAAATAAAATAATGGAAAGTATCACAAAATCCAAGCTCGTAACCTACAAAAAAAATTGTAGAAGCAAGGGGTGAGTACCAAACCACACGGTACTCAGCAAGTAAACCTCTAAACACAAGCTAAGGGAATAGAATACGGATACTCCTTACACGCCAACCAAACCTCCACATGAACTACAACCTACATAAAACCAACCCAACCTAACAGTTCACAATTTACATAGCACCCAGCTCAACAACAATCACTTTAACAAATTACATATCATCAACAACAACTCAATATTCATCAATGACAACTTCCACAAAAAGGCACTCACAAATATCAACAACACACAAGATCAAGTTCATCGAATAGAGGTAATCAAATATCAAGTACTTTCCAACCACCAATACAACACATAATCATCAAGAATGAAGGATGTCATGAGATGTAATGCAATATGACACCATGAAATGATATGCCTCAGAATACCAAGTACTCTCTCAACCGTATATACATGATACTCCTCGGAAATACATCGAGAGTTCATGACCCATGGGGGACTAGCGAGGTCCATATACCGACACGGACGATCTCCACGTGTCTGTGCGGACGATCTCAACGCACTATCATAAATCAAACAAATTCCGCACGGACGATCTCCACATGCCCAAATTATAATCTTAACAACTCACCATCCCCAGCACGGTCGATCTCCACGTGCCCAACTTATACTCAATCTCATGTCAATACATGTGCACAATATAATTTCAAATAAATGGGATGATGATCTCAATCAAATATCAATATGAAATGTAATCACCTCAGCTATCACAAGTATACGGGTTCAATAAAGAACACAATCACACATAAACAATTAATCACATTGCCTTTTATTACCCCTTTTTCATCATTAGAATTAATCAATGTGGACAAGTCAACCCATCACCAAGTCTCATTATCCCCAAACACATATTACAAGGAAATACATGAATTCCATACACTTAACAAGGGCTTAGAAATCCACTTGCCTCAAATAATCAAGAATTCACTCCGGCACTTGTGTCTTCCACTTTCGTTGAGCTCCCAAATAAATGCAATATATTCGAATAAATGACCACAATAAGATTCCAAAACTAACAACACTCATATTACTATGTGTTTAGCCTTGACCCAAAAATTCACCCAAGTTTATAATCAAGTTCCTAAATCTTGATGTCAATTAACATTTCAATTATCATATTTTCCAAGTTTCAAGCCTAGGGTTAAGTTTCAATTTCTCCAAATAATACAACACTAACAGTATTCATATAATATAATATATCTATTATTCAATTACATATACTTGTATTATCAAAATTTGACTTATAATTTGATAATTATAGAGGGAAAAAATCTAGAAAAAGAAGATCAAAACTAATTCCTGAATCCACCGTAACTCCTGAATCTTATTCATATTGCCTAGTATTTACCTAATCATTAGTCAATCATCAACTTTCCTAATCATCAATCACATTGGCAGAAGCAATTAATACACACATATAACAATTTAACCTAATAAATTAACAACTCATGCTGCACAGAAACAAACATATAATACTATCTTAATTTATATCTACAACATATGACCTTATCTAAAACAAAAATGCCTAATTGTATTCTTACATGAATCGATTATTTCTTCCTTTTGATTGTCGTCGCATCGTAAGTAGTATTTTTGCCAGAAAGTTATTGTTTTCCCATTGTTTCGTCAGTTTTCAACAGTCCAGGGCTTCTTGCCCTTATTTCTTTTATTTATTAATTATTATTTATTCATTTATTTATTTTCCTTTTCTATTTTTTTTCATTATTATTAGCAATAAAATAATCCTTTATTAAATCTGAAAATAATGTCACTCATTCTTATAAGTCATAAATTATTTATAAAAACTACTAGAAAGGTAAATATTAAAAAAATTATTAAAATTCATAAAACGACTAAGAGGGTCGTTACACTTTGTGACGTTGTAATTTGGTCAGTTAGAGGCTACATTTGTTTTCCTAAAAAGTTATAACTTAATGTTTGGATATACTGCTTTAAAGTATGTGTTGTTTGGAGTTCATTTTAATATAGCAATTATACCAACTCACTTTATTTCACCTAAATACATGACTTATTTTAATATATTTTTAAAATTATAAAATTTCTACTCTCTCTTATTCTCTGATACATCACTTTACGCGATGTATCAGTTGGATACATTACTTTACACGATATATCGGGACATTGAATGATGCATTCGAAATCAAGACGTGATGTATCAGGACGTTTTGGGATGTATTCAGATTCTATCAAATTTTAAGGGATTTTTATAATTTAAAATGAGTAGGGATAAAATATAATTAGCTCTTAACAGTTAACATTGAAGATTTGTGTAAAATTTCATTATTAATTCCTTTCTTTTATTTTTTGTGCATTTTTTAGGATAAATTACATAATTAAGCTAACATTGAATAGTTAATTATGATACATGACTACAGTTTGACTTAACTAAGGAGAACATTTATTGTTTATGAAAATGACTAAGCTAGGTCCCACTTTTTTTGTATCAGAACATGTAGAATCATTGTTCCTCTTTTATACAAATCTACATACTATCTCTTTCTTCCACACCATTTAATTTCCTCCTTAAATCTCTTAATCCCCCATAAATTACTCAATCGAATCAATGTTCAAATTTTAAAAAATTTGAATTAACCCTCCTAATCGTGCCAAATCAATTCCAGGTACTGACCGTCGTGTAAATGCCAGTGGAAATAGCCGCCATGGAAAATATCAACATGCCTTTTGTTTTTGCAATAGGACGGCATACGATGTGAGTCTTTAATAGGAGCAGCGCAATCCAATGGCGAAAATCAGTGTGGTGGCACATCGTCGAATCCGGACCCAATCATATCATTGATCCATTCCATGTAATCTTTCATAATCAAAGTAGTTGTTTGCTATAGTTCAGTGGAGTTGGTTATGGAGTTGCTGGACATCGGTACTATTGGCGGAAGATGATGAATCTGAGTCAATGAACCAAAATTACGGTGAAGAAATTGAAGAATTTTGTATAATTTATTTTGTATATTTTTTATGATTTATATTTCTATCCGTACATTTCACATTATGTTGCATACGTTTCTATGGATTTAGCGTATCAATGTTTGTTGCTTTATATTTTTTTAGACCTTAATTGTATATTTTCAACAATTATATAAATTTTTTTGTATTTGTATATTATTAACAAGTATACGTTTCAACTATTATTTGTATAATTTCAGCATTATTGAGGTATTTGTATAATTTATTTTGTATATTTTTTTATTTGTATTTCTATCAATACATTTCACATTCTATTGTATATGATTCTATGGATTTAGTGTAACAATATTTTTTGTGGCTTTCTGACCTTTTTAGACCTTATTTGTATATTTTTCATCAATTCTGTACAATTACTCTTTTGTATTTGTATATTATCAACAATTATACGTTCCAGCTATTTATTTATATAATTTCAGCATTTGTATACATTTATTATATATATATATATATAAAGAAAGAGTCATTTTTTGGCATGTTAATTAGAAAGTTAAATTTATCTTTCTTTGTTTGATAGAAGTCATATTTGGTAAGAAACTCTAATTAGATACAATAACCATGATTTGTGGGATTATTTTCCTTTTTAATAAACTAAATTTTTGCCTCATAAATTAAGTTAAAGTTCCAAGAAAGATATGCAATAGCTACTGAAATTATAGCTACTCTATGTAATTATGCAAATTGTAGCTAATGAGGCTAATTATGTTTTAACTCTAAGTTATTTATGAAAATTTTCCTTTTTTATGGGATGTCCAAATCACGACTAATTGACTCTCCCCTCTCCACATGTCCTAAAGATGGGGCTTTCAGCCCAACAAACATGGATTTATTAGATTTTCCAGCCCAACATACGTCGGAGGTTCAAGACCTCCTTCTAGTGTCCAAATCTATATTTTTTTTCACTCGATGTTTGATATCTCTGCATTAGAGTTCGATTATTGCTACATTCAAGTTGTGGGGTGTGGGGAGCATTTCCTACAAGGATATTTCTATACCTATGGCTCAAATCTAAAACCTCTGGTTAAGGGAGAACACTACAACAAAAACAACTTTTAGCAGCAATAAATAAACACATTAATAAAGAGTGCTAAAGTCTTTATCGGCATTAGTTGAGTGTCATTAGATCCAATGTCGCTAAAGCCTTTAGAGACATATACAAAAAATGCTAATTGCCGCTAAAAATACATATTTAGCGGCAATTGCTAATTAATTGCCGCTAAAGATCATTTTTGATGTAGTGAAAGTAGGCCCATTCAATACACCACATATATCCTTTGGTGGTAAATCTCCTCTATTTTTTTTAGTTCTTTACATAATTTATTTTAATTTAAATATTTATTTTTTATTTCTTCCCCACTCCACGCCAATACATTCAATTAGATAGTGTTTGATAAACTCTTGACTCAAATACAATATTCAGAAATGAGAACAATAAATACTTCTCCCGTCCAACAATAATTGTCCACTATGAACTTGGCATATCCCTTAAGAAATAATAAATAATAGGGGTAATATTACTATATTATCCTTTGACTTTAATTTATTAAATTTAATGCTTTGAGAAATGTGTTAGATAATAAATAGTATTTAATAGCAAGGGTAAAATAGACACAAAAGGTAAATTATTTTTTGATTTTCTAAATTTGACAAATATTATTAGACAACTATTTTTAGTATAGTAAACAACTATTGTTGGACGGATGGAGTATATAACCAAATCACGGGAAACACAAATAATAATGGCCATCAAAATTGAAATATACTTATCCATGAATTGAATTGAAGTAGCAATGATATCAAGTAATCAAGAATATTATAAGTATTCGATGTTTTATCTCAAATAACAAAGTGCGTCAACTTTTGCTTTCATGAACACGTTTTTATTAATTATCAGTGTGTTCTATAGAATTATCATCTTTAAACCACTACTCTAATATTGTTCTTGTGTTCATTGAACAATATATAATACTGTAAAGCAACTCCATATAATTTTGTTTCGTTATTAAAAAGCATTACCTTCAATGCAACACTTAATAAGAGGAATTTTGGCCCTTTAATTTGGTTAAATTAAACTTAGCCCTTCTCCTATTATTCTCTCTGTCGGGTTAGTCATAAAATTGACCAAATCGGATTCCATGCATATAAGTAAACTTAATTAGAGCAAAAAATTGAATTTTAAAAACTACTAGTTTACGTTTTGGGAAACTTACATAAATATACTATATTAAAAAAATATTTACCATTGATAGCAATAACATTTTCTTTTACAAAGAACAATTAATTATTCACATATAATACAAGATAAGACATTTATCACACATTTTAATACACTTATAATACAATGTGTCAATCTCTTACCAAACAAGCATAATATATTTTTTTAAAAACAGTTATAATATATATATATATATAGTTATACATAATTCACTTTTAATACATATTACAGATTTAACATAATATTGTTATGTATTGCTATAAATGGTAATAAATAAAAAGTCTCACTAAAATCAGTCATTATTTATTAAAAGATAATCATCCAAATAATTTTCCCTTAAGTTTAAGATTAAGTAGAAAAGTCAAATTAAACTACAACTTGCAAAAAAAAAATTGTCTAAAAAGGTGCCACATATTAACTTTAATGGTTTCATGAATTTTTGAATTAATGACGATTTTAAGTATAATACCCAAATTTTAAATTTAATATCCATACATATTTAATGATTTTTTTAAAATTCAAATCCATTTCATTAAAAGCTATTGAGTTTGGCTAAATCCATATCCGATCGGCTACTAGCTGGGTTATAGACTCTGATTAGCTCATATTTGCATGGAGTAATCCCATTAAGTCTGGCAGCAGTACCGGTAACGGACCTACCGGACTAGCACCGATCGGACCGGAGCTGTATTTCGTTTCGGACCGGTAACCGGGATAACGACTATTTTTAAAAAAAAAAAAAAAATTTAATTATTAAAATTTAAAAATTAGGAAAATTAATCAATTATTAAAACTTTTATACTTTTAAAGTTTGAAATTTAAACTTTAAAAGTATAAAAGTTGAAATTTCAAACTTTTAAAGTATAAAAGTTGAAATTTCAAACTTTTAAAGTATAAAAGTTTAAATTTCAAACTTTTAAAGTATAAAAGTTTAAATTTCAAACTTTTAAATTTTAAAATTTAAATTTCAAACTTTTAAACTTTAAAATTTAAATTTCAAACTTTAAAAGTTTAAAATTTAAATTTCAAACTTTAAAAGTTAAAAGTTTAAATTTCAAACTTTAAAAGTTTAAATTTCAAACTTTAAAAGTTTAAATTTCAAAACTTTAGAAGTTTAAAAGTTTCTATTTTATGACTTTGTCATTTGAAAATTGAAAATATAATTAAAAAAGACTTTTTATTAAAATTGAAGACAATAATAAAAAAAAAATTAAGGCGAATAGCCTATAGTTATATTAATATTAATTAAATAGTACAATTTGAGTTACAAAATATTAGTAAAGGATTAGATGACCTAATCTACATATCCACCTTCTAGGAATTAAGAGTTCTGTTTGAATTAAACCTCGAATTATCATACTCATACTAATAGTTCATGCTACCAGACCAATCTTTTCTTAAATCATTTAACATTTCTCTAGTAACATGATCTGGAATTGGTTGATCGGCTAGTTCCTCCAATGCATCAATGTCGTCGTCACTAAAATCTTGTAAAATTTCATCAATATCATTTTAAAATTTGGTAGGTAAAGCTGGACGCTCATAACTCATTCTCTCGCCATTAATCCAATCTCTAAATAGTACTGATATCTCCAAGCTATCGGCTGCTAATGAATATCTATGCTCTCCAATTTGAAATCTTGTTGCACTAAAAGCGCCTTCCGATGCTACTGAAGATGCTTGAATAACTAACACATCTCGAGCCACCGGTTGAAGTTTTGGAAATCTTTTGCCGCGATTGCTCCACCAATCTAGAAGATCAGGTAAACCGTGTGAATCCTTAATAGTTTCCGTATTTTGATTAATATATGCATCAAAATTATTTTTATCATTATGAGAAAGTTCAAGATAACTATCTAGCATATCATCAAGATCATCTTCATCATATCTACACCTAGAACTTTTCGGTTCTTCATTACGTACTACATTTCTTCTATTAGAATTATACAAGTCATATAATTTTCTAACTTCAATTTTTATACTATCTTTAACTGCTTGACAACTAGTTGTTTCAAAATCTTGAATATCTAAATTGAAATATATTTTATCAACCATTCGTGTTGCACCTACATCTTTGTAATGTGGGTTTAACAAACAAGCGGTTAAATAAATTTGAGGAATAGGAAAAAAATATTTTTAAAATTTTCCAATCATCTTCTTAACAGAATCTTCAAATCTTTGTTTATATTTGAATTTATAAAATTTACTAGAAATAGCACAAATATTTGATAAAACAGAGCAAATAGTTGGATAATAAAGTCCTGAAATTTGTTTTGTAGCTAAATAAAAAACTTTTAAGAATTATAAGTTCGTTTACGTCATTCCAATCATTTTCATCAAGTCTATAGTTCACATTTGAATTATGAGCATTCCAAACCATTTGTAAAGGTTTCCTATATTCATAAGCGACTTGAAGCATTTAAAATAAAGAATTTCATCTAGTACACACTAATTTTGGAATTTTTCTAGGTGGAAGATTAAATTCACGACAACGATTTTCAAATTCTCTACGTCTAGACTTAATTTGACATTTAAAAATAAAATGACATGCAGTTTCACATTTTATGCAACCATCATTGTACATTGCTATACCATCTCTAACAATTAAATTATATATGTGTGCAGCACACCTAATATGAAAACCATCAATATAAATAAGGCAAAGAGTCGATTTTAGTATTTCAACAACATATGTATTATTAGAAGCATTATCTAAGGTGACACTAATTATTTTATCACAAATTCCATAGTTTTGTAAAACATCTACAATAGTTTGAGCTATGTAACTACTAGTTTTATGCATTTCACAACATTTATAACCTAAAATTCTTTTTTGCATAATCCAATTTTCATCGATCCAATGGGCAGTAATAGTGAAATAATCATTACCATTTACACTACGACCCATATCAGAAGTAATAGCTATTTTAAAAGTATTATAATAAAATAAACAACGAAGCTATTGAAAATGTTGAGCTTGATAATAAAAAATAGCCTTTTTAATTGTGTTTCTTGAAAAACCTTTAAAATATGGATTACACACAATTTGAATATAATGAATAAAACCGGGATTTTCAGCAAAACTAAAAGCAAACCTAACAACAATCATTTTAGTTAATTCTTCAAGATCTTTTTCTCTACTAAATGAGCGTTGTGTACCAGGGCTAGAAACATTAGAAGGATTTATTTGCGTTTGGACCATATTAGAGCCCTCTACTCCTAGAGTTGCACTAGGAAGGGTGGTACCATTCTTTTTAGCTTCGGCTATAGCTTTAGCATGCAAAAATTCATTTTTACAACATCTCATTAAATGATTACTCAAATATCCTGTCCCACCCTGTTTTCCCACAGTTTTATGATTCATTCTATGTTTATATTTATTAAAAATAGCTTGTATTTTATCTTCACTCTGAGTCATAAATTGCCACACAACTGATTTCTTAGCACGTTCTAACTTAAGCCTAGGATGTAGGGGGGGGGGGGGGGTGGGAGCAGGACAACAAAAAGGGAGCGGGACTGAGAGCGGGAGTGGGAGTGGGACTAGTAGCAGTAATTGGCTCTGTTTCATCATCATCACCATCATCTTCAACAAAAATATTAATATCATCATTAATATTATCATGTTCTACTTCTTCATCTAATTCTTCATCAAAATTACCAAACCTTCTTTGTAAAGCTTCATGATAAGGATCTAATCCAATATTACTATCACTATTAAAAACAGTTTCATCAACATGCATAAAATCTACCGTATTTATTCTTACTTGTGCTACTTGTCTAGTTTTAGATTTAGAAGAACTATCGATTTTTTTATTTTTCTCGGAATTTGAGGTAAATAAATTAGTGACCGCATCATATACAATTGTTTTACCTTTGTCAACATTTTTTTTACCGAAATCCATATTAAAATATGAAAAGCGAGTAAATTATATATAATATGAAAATTAAATGCAAACAAAAAAATAACTAAATAAGTAGAGACTAGAGACTAATTACTCACTAAATAAATAAATAATTAAATGCAAACAAATAAATAACTAAATAAGTAAATTATATATAATACGGAAATAAAATGCAAAAAGATGTGAGTTGAAATGAATGTACCAAACGTCTACTTAAAAAAGTAGACGTATATGACCGAAAGCCAAAATTGATAGATGAAAGTTGAATTTTGAATCTCCAAAGACCAAACTAGTAATCCACCAAATCTTTCAAAGTAATATAATTTGTAATTTAAAAGAGAATAAGAGATTAGAGACTTGAGAGTTGAGAGAGTAGAAGATGAAAAATATTTGTGAGTAAAAATAAGGGATAAGGGTCTGAAAGATACCCCAACTTTGGTTGAATTTGCTGTTGCGATACTAAACTTTCATGAGTACCTATTATTTCCCTAGACTATTTAATTCCGTATTTTTTACCCTCTGAACTATTTAATAGTGTATTTTAAAGGTATATATGTGCCCACGTGGACACATTACTATTTATAATTTTGCATTATTTTTTATGTCCACGTGGGCAAATATTTATGTTTAAAATATGGTATTAAATAGTCTAGGGAGGTAATAGGTCCTCATGAAAGTTTAGTATCGCAACAACAAATTCGACCAAAGTTGGGGTATTTTTCAAACCCTTATCCCTAAAAATAATGAAATATTTGGGGTATTTATAGTTAAAAAAATAGGATAAAAATGTAAATTTTAAAAGCTTGGGATATTAGAGAAAGTTTGGAGGGGGGGGGGGGGTAGGGGATTGTTTTGGGGGGTTAGTGGTTGAAATAGCCGTTGTGTGGGGCCCAATACATGTTACCCAACGGCTATATTACATTAATTAAAAAAAAGATCCTTGACTCGAACCGGACCAGACCGGCCGGGAACCGAAACCGGCACTTTTCGTACCAGGACTAACCAGTAACACCTGGGTTCCATCCCATTACCCCTCCCGGTTCCCCTTCGTAACGGACTCCACCCGATTTTCGTCCTGTTACCCTTTTTTTTTGTCTAAAAAGGTGCCACATATTAACTTTAATGGTTCATGAATTTTTGAATTAATGACGATTTTAAGTATAATACCCAAATTTTAAATTTAATATTTATACATATTTAATAATTTTTTTAAATTCAAATCCATTTCAGTAAAAGCTATTGAATTTGGCTAAATTCATATCCGATCGGCTACTAGCTGGGCCGTAGACTCTGATTAGCTCATATTTGCACGGAGTAATCCCATAACGAATAATTAAAACCTTTCCTTAAAAAATCATAAAAAATCACGGAATATCTTATTTGGACGGTGCTATGTACGCAATATCATTGAAGTTTTAGACATGTATTTTTGTTTAACAATAACTTAGGCCTTAGCTATGGGAAAAATCCTTTTGGTTAGAAAATTTGGCTAGAATTTGGTCAGAATGATAAAATAACATATTTCACACTATGTTTTTTTTTTTACCTTTTTGAACATTTTTACCCTTTTAAGTTTAATCCGTTTTAATTAAAAAGTGGAAAAAAGATCAGTTTATTTAAAATAAAAAGGATATGATAAACTTTTTAAATTTATAACCAAATTCTGACCAAATTTTCTGACCATTTAGCATTACCCCTTAGCTATGGCCTTAGGTCATCGATCTAGACATCACTCAAATCTACACACTATTCTTTATAACTTTGTGAGTAATTCCACTTATATAGCAAATTAAATGGCTTCAAAATATCTTTACTATATCAAGACAATCACACATTTTGTAAAACAGAAAAGGTGCACGAAATTTCATGCATTAGTTTCTTTCAATATTGCAATTCTTGTTTCTCTCAGTATTACTTTCCTTCTTGCATAGTTGCATTATATCTAGTATGTGTTTTTATCCCTTTATTTATTTATTTATTTAATATTGTTATTTTTCGTTGTTTGGAAGGTTATATAGTTTATCCGAAAGCTTTTAATATTGTTTGGGAAAACGACAATTGCTTTTGGAAGTTACCCAAATACGAGTTAGAATTAATGATAGTACCAAATCTAAGATATAAAAATTAAATGTGTGTTACTGCATAAATACTACATACCTTACAATTGTAAATTGGCTGACATTGTTATTAAATATACTAGTGTGCAAAAACCGAATCGACCGATAAATCGAACCGAAAAAGTGTTATTGGTTTATTGTTATTGGGTTATTGGATTAACGGTTTTTTTAATGGTTTTATAAATAAAAAATCGGGTTATTGGTTCGGTATTGGTTATTAATATTGGCCATTAAGACTAATAATTTACTACATTTGCTTGTACATAAATATTATATACTAAACTCAATATCTTACTACTTACTGTCTTTATCATTTAGCCTTCAATTCACACTTCAAAGGACTTTTAGTTCACATTCACATTATTCAAAACGTCAAATATTAAAGTAAGAACCATATTCCTCTTAATTTCTCTTTGTGTTAACTGTTACACTTGTATAGTTTTTTCATTACATTAATGTGTTGTCACGTCAAATTTACTAGAGAAGTCATATTTTATTTTATAATTATTTTCTTATTGGTTAAACCGAAAATCGAACCATTAAGGACCAAAATCGATAAACTGAAAACCGATAAAAAAAATCTCTTATTGGTTTGGTTATTGGTTTAACATATTTAAAAACCAAAAACTGATAAATCAAATCGATAATACATAAAATCGAACCGAACCGACCGATGCACACCCCTAAATATTCGTACTCGCGTGATTCGCGGATAATATTATTTATTATTAATCATATAATTTGACTTATTTAAACATATAAGATCATAGATTTAATAAAATATCAATTGTCATTTCATTATTATATTAACCATTTATATCATCCAAAACATGTTAAGCATCATTATCATTATTATATTAATATTTCGCTTAATAATTTGATGTATTCACCCACTACTGTGACACACATTGTATACGTACATATATATAAATAAATTTTTTGTATAAATATCAAATCTGGGTAAATAAAATTCTTTGATTATGTTATGGTTTTCTCCCTCTTTCAAACTTGCACCCATATTATTCAAGACGGTAAAGTTTATCATATATTTTTATCTGTAATCTCAGTTGTTTAAAAAAATTAATTTTAGTCTCTAATTGATTAGCTATTTCTAAATTTCTCCTTTTTACATTTTAATTTGAGTTTATGTTCAAACTCTAATATTTCTCACACGCAAGTATATTACTAAAAGGTTTTAAGAAAGTGGGTAATATGTATAAATCAGATAATAAATTATATAACATATTTATCGATACTATTATACTAATGATTCCATCATGTTTTAATTTTCTAATTGCACATATAAAAGCATTTTAATAAATGTGAAGATATGACCCTATAATAATTCAATAATAAAAAGAGTGTCAGTATCTATGATTTGTATTAACAAAATAGTATATTAAGAAAGTATTATATTAACATTCACTAAAGTTAAATAAAAATAACATACAATTGGAATAAAAAACATTAATTACAATAAAAGTCATCAAATGTTACAAACGTAATCCAAAGAAACATAGGAACTCATCTAATATAAAAAATTTAAGTAGAAAATGTCTAAATTTTTATCTTACTATAATCACAATCATTATAAAGGAATTCTTTAGTTTATCCAACCATTATAAAGAACATAGAAGCAATTTGATTTAAAAGTACTTGAAATAAATTAATTTAAATAGAATAAAAAATCTAGTATATATCATTTTTATGAACTGCTACAAAAGTGAGTGTTAAGTAAATGTTCTCTGTTTAATAGACCAGTTCATGATTTGAATCTATTTGTTAATATGGAAATGACATATTCATGATTTGAATCAATTATATGTAATTATTAATTTATCTTTTAAAAATAAAAATAGTTATTTATTAGTTAATCCTATTATATGTAATTAATTTTAATTATTTAAAATTTTGATTTTTTGTGGTGCTATATTTAAAATAGAGATAATAAGTAGAACAATTTTAGGTAACAACTTTAAATTCTGTAATTAATTTTTATTAGAATAAATTACGTGAGTTGATTACTTAATTTGAAAAATCACATTTAAAATCAGTTTTATTTTTATTAAAATAAAGTATATCTTCCTTTAAACTGAGCAGTTTTACTAGATGCACAACGTTTTTTATTTTATTTTTTCTTTTCTACTTTTTAAAGTAATAAAGTAATGGAATATAGAATTCTTTTAATAAAAGTTAATTTCAGTAAGTTTTAAACTGTTATTTTTTTAAATTGTTTTAAAAAAATAAAATAATATTTTATTATTTAATCCTATTACATGCAATTATTAATTTTTTTGAAATAAAATAGTTATTTGTTATTTAATTCTATTGTATGTAATTAAGTTAATTATTTAGAAATTTTGATTTTTTGTGGTTCTGACATGTGTCAGTTTTACTTCTCCCAATAGATAGATAGATTATTATAATTATAATAATAATATAATAGTAATAATTATTATTATTGTTATTATTATTATTATTATATTATTATTATTATTATTATATTATTATTATTATTATTATTATTATATTATTATTAATATTATTATTATTATTATTATTATTATTATTATTATTATTATTATTATCTGGACTTGTTTTGCTATAAATAAGGAGGTTTTTGTCACCCCCCGAGCCTACACCATGGGCGGGACTAGCACTCGAGAACCATTGCTGGCTCCAAGTGAACCCTTGGCCTGGCTTACTTACTCAGCGGAAGACATAACTCAACAAAGATAAATCAATGTAATAAACTGAAATGTTATAAAGGAACATTCAACTAGCCATTAAGGCAAACTCAAGTCTCAACATAAGATAATGACAATGAAAAGACTAAAGAACTGACATCTGATTGTCTATAAAGCCTCTAAAACAACTGAGATGGATGTCGGGACAAGACCCACGACATCCTAATGAACTAAAGCTACTAAAAGCAATAAAAGGGATCCTCCGGAAAGCAAGGAGGCTCACCACCAGACTTTGAGTGCTCAACTGGATCAACGATGAGCTGGATGCTGATCTTGGTTACATGTGTCAGCATCATAAAAAGATGCAGGCCAAATGACATCAGTACATTGAATGTACGGGTATGCGAGGGGAATTCTAAAACAAGACATAAGCTTGAAAGGAACTGAAGAACTTACCTGGCTCAACTCAACTAAACATAACTGAACTCACTTCATTATAAAGAAGTTTAAAGCAAGTGCAATATAAAAAAAAGTTGTTTAAAACATGGATGTCAACTCTGTATGTATGCAAAGATACAATATAACTCTGAAATGTATGTAAAAATACAAATAAACTGTGTATATAAGAATACAATTACTTATGTGGGAGTTTCTCTAACTGACAACCATCACGTAAGAGTTATTGTGATGATACAATGTTTTTCCTCACGCTGTCAGGGCCGTCCTATACCTTGCCGAGGGTATAGAACCTGAACTACTAAGTGGATCCACTAGTCTATGCTAAAAATCACTAAAGGAATCATCTAAAAGGTATGACATTTTTTACCCATGATGGCTACATGGTTTATGGGGGCTACGAGTTGTCTAAACTCTCCCCCATATTGGTGCTCAATACTACTCCCAAAATATGACACTAGCTCTTATGTTTAAAAACATACTTCTTTCTGTGATTTGAGATAATTGCTCAAAAACTTAGCTCAAAGGCTACCTTGGAAATCAAAGTTTCCCATCTTGCTTAATTGTGAAAGCATTTACTCTTTATTGAAAACTAGCTCAAAGGCTCTTTGGAAATCGAGGTTTCCTTTCTTGTTTAAATGTGAAAACATTTTAAACTCTTTGGGAATACATAGTCCCCATATACTTTTGAAGAAATGAACTTCAACCTTTACTCTTTACTTAACTTGAACTTTAAGTGTTAAAACAAAATTAAAATATTTGGAAAAGACTTTTGGAAAACTCTAAGAACACTTCTTGACTTGACTCTTACTTCTCTTGACTTTGATCTTAACTTTCCTTGAATTGGATTATGAATTTAAGGTTCATGATCTCATGTTTATGGATCATTTATGTTTAGACGTACCTTAGAGTGTTGGAATCAACTAGAAAACAAAGGTACGTTGCTAAGGAACTAGTACGGAAAGATGGGGAAAGAATGGGGAGAACTGGCATCCCTGGCGCTCTGAGAGGCGTGGGGCACCAGAGGGCAAACTTCAAAGCCAGACCTGGGGTACGCTGGCTGGCGCGGCTCCCCAAGGGTCAAACTTCAGACTTCTCTTTGGGGTGCGCTGGCTGGCACGACTCTCCCATGCCATAGTTTTTGACGAATTTCCTTGGTCGTTTTTCAACTCTAAACCCTCTAAACTCGATTGGTTCTTTCCCCAATCACTTAGATTCGACTACATAACCAAAATATGCAATAATCTATTCGAAACAACACCTAATTTCATGAATCTGGATCAAACAACTCCTCAACAATTGCAATGAATTAAGAATTCAATAGAACTTCAACAAACTCATCAAGAACTCAATTTCTAAGCTTTCAAGAACTTAAATTCACTGAAATAAATCATGATTGGCACATGGGTGAACTAACCCAATGGTATGTGATCTCACATACCTCGTAGGGATCACCCCTTGACGAAATCCATAGGCGAAATCCTGACAAACGACGATCTTGGCTCTTTTCTCATCTCTTCTCCTCTTGCGTTCTTTCTCCAAAAACCCCAACTCTATTTTTCAAAAGCGTAAACTGAATCCTATCAGTTTAGACCCTAAAATAATTATGAAAAACGAATTAATTAAGTTGGGTATGGAAAAGACCAAACTACCCTTCCAAAATCCGGTTTGGACTTTCCTTATTCGAACAACCCAACTTCCAATGGGCATAATTCACTCATATGAACTCAGAATTACGCAAACTTGGCGGCGTTGAAAAGATTATTCCGAGATATTTCCTAAGATATTTGGAACAACACCTAACTCATCCTGAGCTAGGAGTTATGGTCGTTCAAAGTTGACCAAAAACTCAACTTAACATACTTAACAAATTTTCCAGATTTCAATTCTTTCCAAAAATGATTATTTCCAAATTCTTAACTTCTTCCTAGTTATTTCAATTTGCGAGATGTTAAAATATCTCCCCCTTGGGAACATTCGTCCTCGAATGAGAGTACTCTTAGTAGGCTAAGGGTGTAACATTTAAAATTCAGCTCAAACACCCAACAAGCAATGCAATTACAACATGCCAACTCATAAATTAAAGAGTACTATGAAGAGAATTAGTACCTTGATCTGGAATTTCTCCGGATTCGAAGAAATGTGGATATCTCTTCTTCATATCTTCCTCAGCTTCCCAAGTAGCTTCCTCAACAAACTGGTTCCTCCAAAGAACTTTGACTGATGCTACCTCTTTTGTTCTCAACTTGCGAACTTGGCGATCTATAATCTGAATAGGAATCTCCTCATAAGACAAGCTATCCTTGATCCCAATATCTTAAGTTGGTATGATCAATGAAGGATCTCCCATGAATTTCTTCAACATGGAGATGTGAAATACCGGATGAACCGCGGGTAACTCTTGTGGTAGCTCCAACCCATAAGCTACATTACCTACCCTTTTTGATATCATGTAAGGGCCAATATACCGAGGACTAAGCTTCCCCTTCTTACCAAATCACATAACACCTTTCATGGGTGAAACTTTCAAGTACACCCATTCTTCTACTTCAAACTCTAACTCCCTTCTCCTAACATCAGTGTAGGATTTCTGATGACTCTGCACCGTTTTCAACCTCTCTTGAATCACTTTCACCTTCTCTATAGCTTGATGAACTAAATCTGGTCCTATCAACCCAGCTTCACCAACTTCAAACCATCCAATAGGAGATCTGCATCTTCTCCGATAAAGAGCTTCATACGGAGCCATTTGGATGCTAGAGTGGTAACTATTGTTGTAAGCAAACTCAATAAGAGGTAGGTGATCATCCCAATTACCTTTGAAATCAATCACACAAGCCCTCAACATATCCTCTAAGATCTAAATAGTATGCTCTGCTTGCCCATCTATATGAGGATGAAAGACAGTACTTAAGTTCACATTTGAACCCAAACCTTTTTGGAATGACTTCCAAAACTATGCAGTAAATTGCACACCCCTGTCTGAAATAATGGAGACCGAAACTCCATGAAGTCTAACCACTTCTTGAAGATACAACTTGGCATAGTCCTCTACTGAATGGGTAGTCTTTACCGGCAAAAAGTGGGCTGATTTTGTCATTTTATCGACAATCACCCAAATAGAATCATGTTGCCTGTGAGACCTTGTTAAGCCTGTGATGAAATCCATATTGATCATCTCCCACTTCCATTTCGGAAGTTCTATAATCTGAGCTATACCACCGGGCCTTTGGTGCTCTACTTTAACTTGTTGGCAATTCGGACACTTAGCAACGAACTCTGCAATGCCCTCCTTCATACTACTCCACCAATAAACTTCTCTCGAGTCGCGATACATCTCTGTGGAACCCGAATGAATGGAATAGCTGGAGCTATGAGCTTCCTCCATGATCCTCTCTTGGAGTTCATCCACCCTTGGTACACACAACCTACCTTGATACCTCAATACACCATCTCCCCCATGTTCAAAAGTCATTACGTTTTGCTTATGAACATTTGCATTCAATTCAAGTAAAATAAAGTCTTGGTCTTGCTTCTCTTTTACTTCTGACACTAATGATAATTTAGCCCCATTCATCACCATTACTCCTCCTTCTGTGGAATCCATTAGTCAGACTCCTAAGCATGCAAGTCTATGCACATCTTTCGCTAACTCTCTATTTTCTTCCTCAACATGGGCGGTACTACCCATAGACAACCTGCTCAAGGCATCAACAATAACATTAGCCTTGCATGGGTGGTAAAGAATACTCATGTCATAATTCTTGAGTAATTCTAACCACCTCTTTTGTATGAGATTAAGTTTTTTCTGAGTAAACACAGACTGAAGGCTCTTGTGATCGGTGAACACATCCACATGAACACCAGAAAGATAATGGTGCCATATTTTCAAAGCAAAAACTACGGCAGCCAACTCTAGATCATGGGTTGGGTAATTCTTCTCATGAACTTTCAACTGTCTCGAGGCATAAGCTATAACTTTGCCATTCTGCATTAATACACAACCCAAACCAACTCTAGACGCATCACAATAGACAACAAAGCCTTGCGTACCTTTTGGTAAGGTCAAAACTGGGGCAGTAGTCAACCTCTTTTTCAATTCCTGAAAGCTTTTCTCACAAGCTTCAGACCATTGAAACTTAACTGTCTTCTGAGTCAACTTGGTCAAAGGGGATGAAATAGATGAGAACCCCTCTAAGAACCTTCTATAATAGCCAGCCAAACCCAAGAAACTCCTAATATCAGTTGGGGATATGGGTCTAGGACAATTCTGCACTGCCTCAATTTTCTGAGTATCAACTTTAATTCCCTCTCCAGACACAATGTGGCCTAAGAATGCCACAGACTCAAGCCAAAACTCACATTTTGAGAACTTAGCATAACACTCTCTATCTTTTAGAGTCTGGAGAACTATTATGAGATGACTAGCATAATCTTCTTCATTCCTTCAATAGATTAGTATGGCATCAATGAAGACGATAACAAACATATCTAAATAAGGTTTGAATACTCAATTCATAAGGTCCATGAATACTACAGGCGCGTTGTTCAAACCAAAGGACATAACTAAAAACTCATAATGACAATAACGGGTCCTGAATGCTGTCTTTGGAATATCACATTCCCTTACTCTTAACTGATGGTAGCCAGATATGAGGTCTATCTTAGAGAAACAGGTGGCACCATGAAGTTGATCGAAGAGATCATCAATTCTCGGAAGAGGATAGTTATTCTTGATGGTAACCTTGTTCAACTGACGGTAATCTATACACATCCTAAGAGAACCATCCTTCTTTCTCACAAATAAGACCGGAGCGCCCCAAGGTGAGACACTTGGTCGAATAAAACCCTTACCTAGGAGATCTTTCAATTGCTCTTTAAGCTCTTTCAACTCTGCTGGAGCCATTCTGTATCACGGAATAGATATAGGACGAGTATCTGGAGGAAGGTCTATACCGAAGTCTATCTCTTTCTCAGGAGGGACTCCGGGAAGATCATCTAGAAAGACTTCTGGAAACTCTCTTACTACTGAAACTGATTGAATAAGAGGTATCTCAACAGTAGAGTCATTAACTCGGACTAAGTGATAGACACACCCCTTAGAGACTAACTTTCTTGCCTTAAGGTATAAAATAAAACGACCCTTAGGCACTGCTGAAATACTTTTCCACTCTAAGACTGGCTCATTTGGAAACTAGAACTTGACAACTCGAGTTCTACAATCAACTGAGGCATAACAGGCATGAAGCCAGTCCATATTAAGAATGACATCAAAATCTACCGTGTCTAACTTAACTAAATCAGCCATGGTACTCTTATGATTGATGGAAATGGGACAATCACGATAGACTCTCTCTGCTAGAATAGACTCACCAACAGGTGTAGACACGCGAAAGGGTTCACTAAGTTGCTCAGGAATAACATCAAAATTCATCGCAACATACGGAGTTACAAAGGATAAACTTGCTCCTGGGTCTAGCAAAGCATAAACACTAAAGTTAAAGACTTGGATCATACCAGTGAAAACATCTGGCGAATCTTCTTTCTTTTGGAGACTATTGATAGCATATAAGCGGTTTGTCCCTCTGCCAGTACTGGAAGTAGCCCCTCTAGGTGCATCTCTGTCTGGTGGAGCAACTGAAGAAGACTGGGCTCTATTGCCCCCATTACCGTTACCCTGCTTGTTCTTTGGACATTTTCGCATTAAATGACCATTCTGGCCACACTTGAAACAACCAGTGGAGCCCTCACGACATGTACCCGAGTGGTTCCTACCACACTTAGCGCAACCAGGAAGCTTGCTACCTCCTTGTGCCATACTACCTTGAGAATAGACAAGTTTGGCTCTGAAATCCTAACTATTGTACTCACTTTTGTTCTTAGGTGCAGATGCACTAGAAAATGATGCAGCAAGTCCCTTCTGCTTCTATTGGAAGGATGACCGGTTGGCATTATTCTTCTGCTACCTCGACTCATTCCCTGTCTTAGCTCTCTTATTTTTGAACTCATATCTATCCCTCAGCTTCTCTTCCTCAACCTGCTGCACATAGACCATCAACCTTGCTATATCCATGTCACCTATTAGCATTGCAACCTTACCTTCCTTACTCGACAAACGAGACAACCCAGTAACAAATAAACTCATTTTGTTCCTCATGTCGACAACCATCTCCGGAGCATACCAGGAAAGTTATGTGAACTTCAGAATATACTCATGAACGCTCAAGGAATCCTGCTTAAGTGTGAGGAACTCTCGTACCTTAGCCTCTTTTAATTCTCGGGGGAAGAAACGCCCCAAGAAGGCCTCCTCAAAACAATCCCAACTTGCAGGTGGTGCATCCTCAACTCGGTTCTTCTTCCATTGATCGAACCAAAGTCTAGCGACACCCTTCATTTGGTATGCAGCTAGTTCCACCCTCTCAGCATCAGCAACATGCATGATTTTGAAAACTTTCTGGGGTTCTTCAACAAAATTCTCTAGATCCTCAGTAACACACTAAAACCTGTGAAGCTTGGAGGATTCATCCTTCAGAACTCGCAGATCCTCTAAATATCAACGACATTCCTAATTGTTGCAGCCTCCTAATTATAGATGTGGCGCGCTTCACACCGATAACTAGGGTTCTACAGACACGGCTTCATAGACTCCCTAGGACTCTTGAACTCTGTGCTCTAATACCAAGTTTGTCACGCCCCGAGCCTACACCTTGGGCGGGACTGGCATTCGAGAACTATTGCTAGTCCCAAGCAAACCCTTGGCCTGGCTTACTTACTCAGTGGAAGACTTAACTCAACCAAAATAAATCGATGTAATAAACTGGAATGTTATAAAGGAACATTCAACTGGCCATTAAGGCAAACTCAAGTCTTAACATAAGATAATGACAATGAAAAGACTAAATAACTAACATCTGACTGTCTATGAAGCCTCTAAAACAACTGAGATGGATGTCGGGACAAGACCCACGACATCCTCATGAACTAAAGCTACTAAAATCAATAAAAGGGATCTTACGGAAAGCAAGAAGGCTCACCACCATACTTTGAGTGCTCAACTGGATCAACGATGCGCTGGATGCTGATCCTGGTTACCTGTGTCTGCATCATAACAAGATGCAGACCAAATTGCATCAGTACATTGAATGTACGAGTATGCAAGGAGAATTGTAAAACAAGATATAAGCTTGAAAAGAACTAAAGAACTTACCTGGCTTAACTCAACTCAACATAACTGAACTCATTTCATTATAAAGAAGTTTAAAACAAGTGCAATATAAAGAAAAGTTGTTTAAAACATGGATGTCGACTCTGTATGTATGCAAAAAAACAATATAACTCTGAAATGTATGTAAACTACAAATAAACTGTGTATATAAGAATACAATTACTTCTGTGGGAGTTTCTCTAACCAACAACCATCACGTAAGAGCTATTGTGATGATACATCATTTTGCCTCACGC
The DNA here is from genome assembly GCA_036250505.1 of Solanum acaule. Taxonomy (NCBI): domain Eukaryota; kingdom Viridiplantae; phylum Streptophyta; class Magnoliopsida; order Solanales; family Solanaceae; genus Solanum; species Solanum acaule. The sequence goes on along the minus strand of JAJOOR010003600.1, from coordinate 4,911 downwards.
TGCCAGGGTTGCCTATACCTTGCCGAGGGTATAGAACCTGAACTATTAAGTGGATCCACTAGTCTATGCTAAAAATAACTAAAGGAATCATCTAAAAAGTATGACCCTTTTCTACCCATGATGGCTACATGGTTTATGGGGGCTGCGAGTTGTCTGAACTCTCCCCTATATCGGTGCTCAATACTACTCCCAAAATATGATACTAGTTCTTATGTTTAAAAACATACTTCTTTCTGTGATTGGAGATAATTGCTCAAAAACTTAGCTCAAAGGCTACCTTGGAAATCAAATTTCCCCTCTTGCTGAATTGTGAAAGCGTTTACTCTTTACTGAAACTAGCTCAAAGGCTCTTTAGAAAACGAGGTTTCCTTTCTTGTCTAAATGTGAAACATTTTAAACTCTTTGGGAATACATAGTCCCCATATACTTTTGAAGAAATGAACTTCAACCTTTACTCTTTAATCATTACTCAACTTGAACTTTAAGTCTTAAAACAAAGTTAAAACATTTGGAAAAGACTTTTGGAAAACTCTAAGAACTCTTCTTGACTTGACTCTTACTTCTCTTGACTTTGATCTTAACTTTCCTTGAATTAGATTATGGATTCAAGGTTCATGATCTCATGTTTATGGATCATTTCATGATTTTTAGATGTACCTTAGAGTGTTGGAATCAACTAGAAAACATAGGTACGTTGCTAAGGAACGAGTACGGAAAGATGGTGAAGGAATGGGGAGAACTGGCGTCCCTGGCGCTCTGAGAGGCGCGGGGAGCCAGAGGGAAAACTTCAGAGCCTGACTTGGAGCGCGCTGGCTGGCACGGTGCCCCAAGGGTCGAACTTTAGACTCCTCTTTGGGGCACACTGGCTGGCGCGACTCCCCACCCCCATTCCCTAGTTTTTGACGAATTTCCTTGATCGTTTCTCAACTCTAAACCCTCTAAACTCAATTGGTTCTTTCCCCAATCACTTAGATTTGACTACATAACCAAAATATGCAAGAATCTATTCGAAACAACACCTAATTTCATGAATCTGGATCAAACAACTCCTCAACAATTGCAATGAATCAAGAATTCAATAGAACTTCAATAAACTCATCAAGAATTCAGTTTCTAAGCTTTCAAGAATTTAAATTCGCTGAAATAAATCATGATTGGCGCATGGGTGAACTAACCCAACATTATGTGATCTCACATATGTCATAGGGATCACCCCTTGACGAAATTCACAAGTGAAATCCTTATGAACGATGATCTTTGCTCTTTTCTCCTCTCTTCTCCTCTTGCGTTCTTTCTCCAAAAGCCCTAACTCTATTTTTCAAAAGCGTAAACTGAATCCTATCAGTTTAGACCCTTAAATAATTACAAAAAATGAATTAATTAAGCTGGGTATGAAAAATACCAAACTACCCTTTCAAAAATCCGGATTGGACTTTCCTTATTTGAACAACTCAACTTCCAATGGGCATAACTCACTCATACGAACTCGTAATCGCGCCAACTCGGCGGCGTTGGAAATATTATTCCAAGATCTTTCCTACGATATCTAGAACAACACCTAACTCATCCTGAGATAGGATTTATGGTCGTTCAAAGTTGATCAAAAACTCAAATTAACATACTTAACAAATTTTCCAGATTTCAATTCTTTCCAAAAATGATTATTTCCAAATTCTTAACTTCTTCCTAGTTATTTCAATTTGCGAGATGTTACAGTTTTGGAAAGACAATTTAAAAGAATTAACTATCATTGCACATGTATTTGATTGTTTTTTTTTTAAAATTATCCGTAATTCAAAAATTAAAAAGACATAAATTTAAACTGATCCCACTAATTTTGAAATAATTAGATACTAATACACGTGTATTTTTATTTTTCAAATACAATTTTGTAATTTTTAGTTTTTTAAAAAAACTATTTTTTATGGCACTGACACATAGGCGCTATCACCTCTCCTATTATATATACTAGTATACGTGCCCGTGCGATGTACATATATTTTAAAATATAATAATTTTTAATTTAAAAATAATATTATGAATTATTATTGAGTAACATGTGTAATCATATATAATATTTTGATTTTATATAGACACTTATGTTAATAAAATTTTAGTTAATTCTATGTGCAGTGAGGATATATTCTTCCCAGACACTAAACAATATTCTAACTTCTCCTTCTCCTATTATAAAGAAGATTAATAGCATATGTATTAGATGATGAACTGTTATTTGTGCTAATTGATTAAATTTTAAATTCATTAAATAAATTTGAGTATAGTATTAAAAATAATGACTATACTTTTAACTAAAATCTACATATAATTTGCAAAGCATATTGCATTTTCTTTAGCTCACTCCTCTAGTTCAATCCTACAAAATAAAATAATTTCATTTAATTAAATATAATTTCATAAAATAAGAATACATAAAAAAATAAATTAAGTAACCATTAAAAAAATATCATAACTAAAACACACACCATATAGATCACATAAAAATATTATCTTATTTACTTGATCAGACTAATATTTTAAAATTTATTTATCAATTGTGAAATGTAAAATGTTTGATCTACAATTGTTTTTATAAGGCTAGTAGGAGAGGAAAAATCATTTCCTCCTGCTTAAATTGGCCTAAGATTTTGTATTATGTGCAATAAAATTCATAATTTATTGATGAATTCATCAAATATTACTTACCAACATGAAGAAAAAGTCCATCTAATTTTAAGTACTTTCGTTGATGTTAAGCTCCTTTTACTTTTATGTTCATTGTGAATGATATTAGACATTTATTTTATATCCCTCAAAGAGAAGAAATTTCGCTCAGGCATAGGGATAATTTGAATGGTGAGAATCATATACGGATAATGTCTTTCATTATTTGAAGTACAAATGCCAATTGCGTTAATTAAATTTAAAATCTATACATCTAACATCATATTTATGGTTGAAAAAAAAGAAAATGGCCAAATGCCCCCTCAACGTATATCCAAATTTCCAACTACACACTTAAACTTCACGGGAGTCCTATCACCCTCCTGAACTGTTTAACAAATGAAATAATTATACCCTTAAAATGCAATAACCAGATCTATGGTGGCATGTGAAAATCACGCATTTGACACGTGGAAAAGTCATCAAATATATATTTTTTTCATTTTTTATATTTTTTTACCCTTTTCTTTTATACTTTCACCCATCCCTTTCATCACCAAAGCACTGTCACCATTTTCACCATTACTAGAACACCATAAGTCCATCAAAACTGGGTTTTTGAAGAAGACAGGTGAATAATGAACTGAGTCTTTGAGGAAGATAGGTCGATGATTGCAGAGCTCGTTCTGAGATATTTGGACATTGCTCTGAAAACCTAAAAAACAAACTAAAAAGAGTGAAGAAATAGGTGAGAGAGGAAGAACATGGCAGAATATTGCCATTAATGGAGGTCACCATCTCACCGAGCTCTCGAGGAAGATGAGGAGGAGGAGCCTTTGTCTTCCATGTCATCATCGATGGCGACGACAATTTTGAAGAGGAAAAACCTGATTCACCGACGATTGATGAATTAACGAGATTGATAGCGACAATTTCTGAGATGTAGTTGATTGACTGAGATTTGAGATTGATAATTAAGGGGTCTATTAGTAAAAAAATTGAATTTGAAGTAAACCCAGATCCCCAAGCTGCTAGTTCTTAAAAGGCAAGAAAGAAGAAAATTGGTGTGCCCCATTCTGCAGTTTCTAGTGCTACCTCCCAAATGAGGTGAAGATACGAACATTTAATTGGTCAACGAATCTGGGAGGAATGTTCAAGAATCCTTGAACTCCATGGAGAGATTAATCACATCATTGTCAAATGGTTGGAGTCACAATGTGTTCATCTGTAAAATGTGCACTTTTGTATACATTGAAAATTATTTGTAAGAGAATGTGCACTTTGTACCCAAAGAATTCATCAAGTAAATTAATATATTATATTGATTTTTTATTTTATTTTTAATAAAAAGTAAACCTAAGTTAATTTTTCTCAAATCAGATCTAAAGTATTTTGGGGTGATAAAAATATATTTAAATTTATCTAAAATTTATTTAGGTTGATTGGTTTTGCAAGAGTTTTACATGAGTTTAAAAATTTGTTTGAAATCAATAATGATAAACTCGGTTGAGACGGTGGTGACAACAATGGCTTAGAGATGGTGAAAGATGGAGAGATTTGATTTATATTGCTATGGAGAAGAAAGAAAACAAATAAGAACAAAAAAAAATTAAAATAAATATATTTATTGAAAAGAGATATTTAAAACAAAATTTTAATATTGTTTTGGCTGCTCACTCTCTCAAAGAAAGTGAAATACACTAACTTTGCCAGTTAAGCATTTAGGGAGGTAATAATTCTAGTGTTATAAAATTTAGGGAGATAATAGGATCCCTGTAAAGTATGAGTGTGTAGTTGGAAATCCGGCTATAGATTAGGGAGGCTTTTGGTCATTTTCTCGTTAAAAATTGTAAAAAGAACTATTATATATATATATATATATATATATATATATATATATATAGAAGTATTAGAATAGGATATTCTTGAGAACATATATTAATAGTAAGTTTGTCATGTGCTCATCTACATAAAATGGGAAAATGCATAAGTACCACCAACCTATGCCTGAAATTCCATATACACACTTATACTATACTAAGGTCCTATTACCCCCAAACTTATTTTATAAATACTTTTCTACCCCTTTTCGGCCTACGTGACACTATCAACTAGATAGCTTGAAAAAAATTGTCAACACGCGCTGGGCCAGAAGATAGTGCCACATAGACTAAAAAGGGATAGAAAATTATTTATAAAATAAGTTTGAGAGGGGGGGGGGGGGTAATAGGACCTTAGTATAGTATAAGT
>JAJOOR010003599.1:0-79486 GCA_036250505.1 Solanum acaule | reverse complement strand
AGTTCTTTTGTTCATGCAATAGACACTTTTAGTTTTGTTTTGATTGTAAAGGGCCGTGTCCCTACTTATGTTTTTTGTTTGTGTCTAAGATGGCCATGTGAGACTTAGACTTCCGCTGTGTGTTTTTTTAAAGTTGTTTTAAGAAGTTTAAATGTGTGGATGTAAATAAGTTTTTTTATTATTCCGCACTATTTTCATTATTGAATGCAATGAATGACTATGTGGCTTGTATAAGACCCCTTCGGGGTCGAGTACGCCTTGTTACGACTTGGGGGTGCTCCCGGGTCGTGACACTTAGGCAAGTAGGATTGCACGACACCGGATTCTATGTAGCTCACATGGTCTATGTCGGTTACGGCTACTTTGCCTATATAATAAAGATAATGAATCAGACATGAACTATACTATACCTTCTTGGTGAGTCTTACTTAGTAGGAGTGGGGGTATGGGATTTCACTTCCACATTGCACATGTAGACTTAGTAGGATGTCATGGTATGGTTCCATTATATTATGATGAGAATTGAATGTATGCATGTATATTGAATACATAGTTGTTATGAATGATTTTCCTTATAATTCAAGTAATTTACATGACTATTTCCTTAATTATGGCTATTGCTTACGAAGAGGTCTAAGAATGAAGTGCATGACTAAGGTAGCTTCAAAAGAGTACTTAGTATGGTGGGTATTATGGGATGCCAACAATACATTGCACATGTGTTTCTTAGGGGTTGCTTATGTGATGATTACTTTATGTTGAGATGATCTTGGTATTTGACTTTGTATTGTGTTATGATTGGAGGATATCTATTGTGAAGATTGGGATATGTATTGTGTTGATGTTGGAGACTATGTTTGTAATTATGATGATATTTTATATGTTATGATGAATTGTGCATGGTTTGAGTTAGGAGCTACATTCTCCAACTATTTCAAAGTTGATGTTAAAAAATGGCATGTAGCATGATTTCAAATGAAATGTCCTTTTTTATGCATGTTTTAAGGTTTTGTGCATGGCTTCCATACTTAGTACTTTTCGTGCTAACCCAATCTTTCTACATTTTCTATAAGTGTAGGCTTTGGAGATATTGGATTCCATCCTCGTGTCTAGGTTTATAGGAGATCAAGAAGAAGAAGATTGGTGAGTCCTCATTGTATTCGAGTGCTCAACCATATGTTCTTTATTGTCTTTATTTTATGTTTTAGACTTTGGTTGTAAGGGCTATGTACCTAAGATTGTATTTCAAGAATTTTATTCCTAGTATAATAGATGGTTTGAGACATAGTGTCAGAGATTCTCTTTTATTTTATACGAGACTTCGACTGTAAAGAAAAGTTTTAAATTCTGCACTATTTTCCTATGCTTTTATGTTCATGTATGCTATGAGGCTTGTATGCGACCCCTTTGGGGTCAATTACGCCTTGTTACTTCTAGGGGGTAACCTCGGGTCGTGACATTGATAGTGTTCCACACCTCCGGGTACATGTCTACTACTCAGTCTATAGAAAACCTCTTCTTCTCAAGAATGGTCCTCAATCTTGCAGCCTTCAGTTTGTTCAATGATCGGGGAGGAGGTACCGAAACTGGTTGCATCAGATCTACCTTCTCTACTGCCTGTGCTGGAGGTAGAGGAGGAGTATGAGGCACTGTGATCCTGGCTGGATCATGTAATGCATTAGAGCGTATCTCCGCTCACCTTGTTTGTAGAGTCTTCTCATCCTCCGGCTCAAACACGGAGATTGGCGATCTAACACCTGAGTTTCCCTCACTCTTCGACTATGATGTAGTGAGGTGGATGTCATAGACACCTTTGTTGTCTAAGCTTTCCTCCAAAGACATGGTCGTACATGCCCCTTTTCCTTGCCTTTCCCCCTTTTGGAGGAAGCTTTGCTTGGGTATTACGGGAGGTCACAGCACCCTCGTTGATCACGATGCCCCGTGCACACTTGCGGGGTGATTGATTCCTTCTAAGTACCTTTGGTCTAGCCATACCTGCAAAACAATATCGAACAATTCAAGATGTTAGAAATAGTTCAAAAATTTATTAGAGTTTAGAAATGAGCAAGAAACCTCGTCGAGTAGTTCGACGAGTCGATAAACCCATTTGGCGAACCAAGTTTGGCTCGTCGAATGTTCCAAAACAAAATGTCTCAGAATTCAACACAAGTTGGCAATGTCCAAGGCCTTTCGGCAAATCGCCAACACCATTCGGTGAACTAAAAGTAGCTCACCGAATGTTACATAATATTTTCTAAAATTGGGGGCTCAGACTGGGCGATGTAAAAGACGATCGGCGAGTCACCGAGTGAACTCAGCGAGCTCAGGCATATCGCCGAATGTTAAAGAATCAATTTATTAAAATTAGAGAATAAAAAGGCGATCCAAGAGTCATTGGGCGAACCGCTGAACCATTTGGCTAGCTCGACTAAGCTCGCCGATAGGTCCTGCATGCCTGATTTTGACCTCGACTTCCAATTTCTAACTTGTAGCCCACGATACTGAAATTAACACCTATTCTATACAATTAAGCCCAAACCTTTACCACTAATGACCTCAGGGTACTCAGTCTTCCCCTGATTTGTCCAAAATTGACCAATCAACTTCTATTTCCCTTAAGAATGACGTCACCTGCTCTATCATTAGGCAAAATCAATGATCGGTGCAATTGGAGTTACTCAGACTTCACCAACACCATACCCAACATAAAAATAGCATAGACCTACAATTTTAATCATTTACCACACATGATTTCACAATTATAGTCTAACACAAGCATAAACATGAGACAACCCTAGCACAAACTAGCAACAATCATTCGAACAATCAATACTACGCGAATAAATCAACAGGGAAGTGATCATGCATTGAAGACTACTAAGAATTTAAAGACAGGGCTCGAACCACCAACCTCAAGATCGAATAGATGAATGCTAGGCTAGTAAATCGAAGATTGTTTGTGAAAGTGCAAAGGTCGGAAAATAAGAACTGAGGGAAGTTTTGAATTTAAAAATGGTTGTCCGCCAAGTTTTACGGAACGTCCAGCCATTATATTTTTCAAACAACGATCCACATCGGGCTTGACGACCTGTTCGGTGAGTCGCCGATTGGTGCCTTGGCTCGCCTAATTGCTCCTTTTCCAAAAATTTCAAATGTTCAACCTGCACATCTAACACCCGTTATTCAAACAACAATAATAAAAGCTAAAAAACCTTGGGTTGCCTCCCAAGAAGTGCCTTATTTAATGTCGTGGCATGATGAAGACACGTGTTCACACTTCATTCTTCGGGTTAACCATGGTATCACTTGGGAGACCCTCTTTTTGCCTTGGGTTTAAATGGGTGGAGATTTGGCCCATCTGTGTCTCCAGCTTCTTAATGGATACCGAGTGAGAAGTGACCGTTTGGTTCAAAGATGAGATGTCATCTTTCATTTCTTTAGTGCATAAATTTTCAGGGTCAGCCTTTTGCTCTTTCGGCTTTTGACGCTCATGGGGAGGTACATATCTCTCTTTGTCACCATTCCGCTCCTTCAAGTTTGTCCCACGGTCACACCATTCCCTATCACGGTCTCTCCAATCTTCATCACGCTCTCTATTCCAAGATTGGTTCCCGCCTAGCCTCAGATAGTTCGGATGGGAACCACCTCCCTGATTTTCTAGAAAATATACTTCTTCATTGTAAAAAGCTTCAAAGTGCGCATCATCAGGGTTCCCTCAACTAATTCCAACTGTATTCACACCCTTAGAACCACTTACCATGACATGTTTTGAATATAGATCCATTTGGGTCATCATCTTTGCCATGTTTGCATCCCGCTCTTGGTCTTTTTCTATGTAACACCTCAAATTCAAAAAGGAAAGAAAATTTTAGTTTTCTAAAACCTAGTGTTAAGACCAACGACACCATCTACTATCCGTAGGTGAGACGATGGTCTGTCGATGGTGGCGTGGTCCACAAGTTGGATTTTCTTCTAAAGATATCTAGTTTTAGTACTTTGTGACGGTTCAACAGGACGGCCCATCATCCATTCCACGAGTGGTAGATAGGTTTCGTAGGTGAGTCCCAGACTTAGAAAGATTTCAAATTTAGAAGTCAAGAATGACAACCATGACCTACGGTACGTAGACTAAACCACGGCCCGTAGGAAGGGGTACATCATTGGTGGCCCAATAATTGAGTCTCTGAAGTTAACAACGGACGAACAGGACGGTCCGTAGGTTGAGCCACGAACCGTGGTTCACCACCATCGTTGACAACGACAGTTATTTGGAAAGAAAGGGCTGTTAGCTCAACTTCAAACGGTCATATCTTTTAGCACAAAATGAATTAGATGGCCCATGACTATCAAATTAAAGATAATTGAACCATCTTTACAATGCGACCAAGTTTACTAAAATCAAAGCCCAGATTAAAAAGTTATGCTCGTTTTTTTGAAGCAATGTTGGGCAAACTATAACCGACGGACCCTATCAAAGGACGGTAGTCTAAACGACGGTCTGTCAGTCCTGTAGTAGGTGGAATTTGGCAGTTTTTAATTCAAGGGATATTGGGTCTTTTCCCAATTGGTTTAGCTCAATACTACGTCATTTTACCCATGCCTAGGACCCCTATATAAGTGATTTTAATCCCAAAACTTACCCATTCAAGTAATTCTCTTAAATTCACCAAAAGAAATCAAGTTCTTCCTTTCCAAAATATTTCTCTCAATGGAAACTAGAAGAAGATGAAGAAGAAGAAGAAGGAAGTTTAAGCTAGGTTCAAGGTCAAGGGTCAATTCCTCCATTGAAGCTTATCATTTTTCCTTGTTGTTAAGGTATGATAGCTTTCATCCATGGAGTTCCTTCAAAATTCAATTTCAAAAGAAAGATAGAAATCCCCCATTGTTAGGGTTTGATTCAAAAGTCATGGGTTCCTTTCAAACTTGATTCTTATGGTTGAATTATGTTATTATAAGCATGAATGGATGATTTCGTATGGTTTTTATGATTTATCCCTAAGAACCCATGAAATCCCCATATTTCTCAATTGCGGTCTTGTAATGTGGGTCTTTGTTGATGAAAGAGGAATTTTATGAATTGATGCATGAAGTAATAAAATCACATGAATTATAGTGAAATCCATGTCTAATGCTTGAATTGTAGATGTGAATTACTTAAGAGTAAAGCATATAAGTATGAATTGATTGACATCAAGTATAAATGATGAATTATGACTTGTAAGCCTTGAGATTAGAATTGTCTTGAGACTAAGACATGTATTATGAATGATAATGATTAGGGCTTTTGAGAGTAAATATTATATGATGAATGTTAATTGTAGATAGGATTGTTGTGGAAGGATTTACCCACATGATCCATAGTATGAGATTATGCATGTTCGTTATGAAATCTATGTAAATGCTTTAAGGGTTCTTTGAGAGTAAAGTGCCAATGATATTGTTGTTGTGCTGTTGAAAGGTTATTCTCATAAAACACTCACAACCATGATGTGAAAGGTTTTTTCACATAATGAAGATTATAAGGTTGAAAGGCTTTCTCACCTAATTGAATCTAAGACTTATATGTAGACATGGATGGTGAAAGGTTTTCTCACACATGATCTAAGAGCTATCCTAATGAACTAACTTGGAATGGTTGTCAAGGACATTCTTCCATAAGACATGAATTAAGTAAGACTTAGTAATATTTCGTGGGAATTATGCTTAACACCGAGTGTATATTGAATATGAGATGGAAGCTCTTCCGTTAGTAGAGGCCGGGTTTCTAGAAGAAGCCTCAAGAGATGGAAGCTCTCCCATTAGTAGAGGCCGGGTTTCTAGTAGCAATCTGCTTATCCCATAAACTACGTGCCCCCATAGGATATTTAGCTAGTGGATCCACCTAAGATAACAAACCATTGTTATACCTTAGGCAAGCAGGACAACCGTTTTCGGTGTGGGTAACACCGGGTGATCATGTTATAGCTCACATGGTCCCATGTCGGTTAAGGCTTATTCCCACAACAAGAACAAGCTCATGAATAATGATCTAAGGCATGCTTAAATAAGTATCCCGTAAGTGTTCAAAGATTTTAAAAGATGATACCAACTTATGATTGTCTATAATGTTATGACCTATGATTTCCAAATGTCTATATGATGATGTTTAACTTGGTAAAGTGCATGTCATGAAATAACTTGATTCAACTACAAACAAGATTAGATCACAACTAAACTTCACTAAAAGAATTATAAACACCACTCCCCGGCAGCGCGCCATTTTTGATAACACTCAACTACACTTCATCCAATTCTAAGTGTAGGCGATCGCAATCTAGTATAAATGCAACGAAGAGTTTGGGTCGATCCCACATGAAGTAATATGGTAGAGAATTCAATTACGAAGTGAAAGGAGTGTTCTAGTCGATTGTAGGAATAGACATTATCGAAACATTTAAAGTAAATTTCAGGGGTTGACAACTAGTGTCAAATGGGGGGAATTAGGTTGAGCAATTAACAACTACAAAAACAGGGGATCATTGGGGAAGTGATCGATTAAATGCCAATTTCACTATATGGATGATTATAATTTACTAAAAGACGTTGAATCTTAGTGGGTAGTCTAGGCTTTAGATGTAATAGCCATTTCTTGATAAACTACCATGAATCAAGCAAGTTCTCTCGAACCTCGACAAGCGTAACACTATGAATAGCCCAAAACCTTAATTAATCTACTCTCTCGAGCTAGATTGGGAAGATCAAATTTAGATTCACTTTCTCAAGTTGAATCAACAATAACCCAATCACTGCAATCATCAAATGATTACTTTAATTCTAAACCTCTTTTTCAAGCAAGCATCGAATACTAAGCTAGAATTGTATTTGCAACTACAATTCATCAATTAAAAATCATCTATCAATCAAACCCACTTCAAATAAACTTTTAAATCAGTTAATACTAATACCCATAAGCTAATTAGAACATTAAATCACATGATCACACCCCCAATGAATGGGGGTTTTTGCGACACATTATAAAAAGCAAGAAAATGTTACCAACTAAATTCTCCATCAGCTAGGTAACAAAATGTTAGTCTTCACAATGCTTGAAATCAACTAAAAATAAAAAACCAACTTGAAGTTCTACTAAAAATCTCCAAGAAAAGTGTTAGGGATCAAAAACCTAATGTAGGAACTCTCAAACACTAAGAAAATTTGCTCAAAATTTCAGGGGTTTCCAAACTCTTTGAAAAATCACATTTATACTTTCCCATATTTTTGTCTTTGGAGCTGTTCGGCGGAATTAGTCGAGCATCACCGAACCAGTCGGCAAGGCACCAAATGTCAATGTTTATCGCCTTCTTGACTTGAGTTGGCACCCTTTCTATGCTGTAAATTTAGGTGGTCTAAATCTCCTTCGCTGATCCATTCGGTAGTTCAGCGAGGTGCCATTTCCATTGCCGAGTTGGCTTTTTCCCAAGGCTGGCCTGCTGTATTTTTGGGTGAGCTGAAGTACCATTCGGTGAGTCGCCGAATGGTCTTGGCGATCGTCATCCTTTCTTGTCTTCAACTTTTTCAGCTTTTCTGCTCTTTTTTCTCGGTTATGTCCTTGCCTTGCTATTTTGCCTTCATAGCTACAAATTAGAATTTAAACATCAGTTTAGAGCATAAAATAATCACTAAGGTCACTAAAACTATTAGTATTAAGCCCTAAATGAGTCAAAATCCCAAAGTCATCATCGGTTAAAGGTAAAATCCGACAAAATGACTATGTTTTCTTCAAATCTTTTCTTATGTCCTTTATGTTAATGTACTTGACCATGTTTTCATGGTTTTCATGTCGTTTCTTCTCTAAAATTTTTCAAATGTTTCAATATGATCGTTCCTACTCATTTTAAGCCATTTATGTCATCATCCCTATGTTTATGCATATTGCATCACACTTAGTACATTGCATTTACTAATGTATACTTGTGCCTACATTGTTTCCCTAATGTAGGGTCCGAGAATCCCACCTTCCATACTCGTGGCTAGTTGATCCTTCTTAGACTTTGAAGATTCGTGAGTCCTTATGTTTCGAGGACCAAGACTTTTTATTGCTTAATGTCATTTCCATTTCTGACATTGTATGTGATTTATGAGATACGTCCAAATGACTTTCCTTATTATGTATTAGATGGATTTTGAGACTTATGTAGACTTCCGCTTTGTTAAACTCATTTTATTTTATAAAACTCTATCTTTTAAAGTGTTTAATTCTATTATCTTGTATGATATATGGTAAGTGGCTTATGTAGGGCCTCTCGGGGTCCTATACGTTATGTTACGCCTAGGGTATACTTTGCGTCATGACAAACTTGGTATTCAGATCAAAAGGTTTAGAAAGGTCCTAGGATGTCTCATAAGCCACGTCGAGTAGAGTCTTGTTCATAAGTGTGAAGTGCGCTACATTTATGAATAGGAGGCTATAAGATATTTAGGAAATTCCACTTTTTTCATCATTCTAAATAAATGTCTCTCTCCTAATCCTTATCCTATGCTTTTTAGGATATAGCCCTATAAGAGCATATGTTAGGAGGAATGTTAATGAGAATGTGGAACGAGAAGATCCTCAAGCTCCTCCAAAAGCTCCTCAAATTCCGTCTACCCCTTCGGTCAAACAAGTGACTAATGCAGAGTTGAGGGATGCTTTTTATGTGTTGGCTCAAGACAATAGGGGGTTGTGGTTCCCGTGAACCCAAATGTAAGTATGATGGCAACTAGAGTGAGTGACTTTACTAGAATGAATCCAGTAGAGTTTCATAGTTCCAAGGTTGAGGGAGATCCTCAAGAGTTTATTGATGAGCTATAAAAGGTTTTGATGATCATGGGAGTGATGCCAATAGAAAAGGCAGAATTGGTTGCTTATCAACTTAAAGGTGTTGCTCAAATTTGGTTCAACCAATTGAAGGAAGAGAGGGTGGTTTATGCGGCTTGATTGGGACAAGTTTAAGTTTACTTTCCTTGATAGGTTTTTTCCCCTTAAGATGAGGGAGGCAAAGTTACTTGAATTGATTAACCTTTGTCAAGGGAATATGAGTGTTAACAAGTATGCCTTGAAGTACACACAATTTTCTAAGTATGCTCCTACTATGGTTGTCGATCCTAGGAAAATTTTGAGCAAGTTTATTTCGAGAGTATCTAAGATAGTGGTTAAAGAATATTTATTACCGCCATGCTCATCAATAGAATGGAAATTTCTCGTCTAATGGTTCATGCTCCACAAATTGAAGAGGAGAAGCTTAAGGAAAGGTATGGGGAGGTAAAGATGACAAAGACCGGTGATGGAGACTTTTCACATTCAAGGTCCAACAGACATGGTCTATCACGACCTAGAGTTACCCCCTAGAAGAGACACGGCGTACTTGACCCTAAATGGGGTCTCATACAAGCCTCTAGTATCATCATAACATAAGACATAGAAATAATGCGAAATTTTTTAAAACTTTTACAATAGAAGTCCAACTTCATTTTTCATAAAGGAGAAATAATCGGAATCTAGACTTTGTCTCATACACCATCTAAAACATAGGAATAAAAAGTTTGGGACTTAGCCCTTTAAATCAATAAAAGTCTCAATATGAGAAGTACAATAGAAACTAAGAAATGGATAATCCGTCCTCGAACTTGAGGACTCACCACAACTTGGAGATAAGCAATCCAAGTCTCTTCATGAAAAGAGAGTGTATATCACCTAGCCGGAACGTACACTCATGAAAATGTAGAGGAAGAAGGGGTTAGCACAAAATATGTACTATGTATGGAAACATGCATAAAATCCTTTAAGTATGATAAAAAGGATATTTTAGTTGCAAAGTATTCATTTATCAAGTTTGGAAACCAACATGAATTTTCAATGTAAAAGACAAGCTATAATCACATTTATACTCACAACATAGAAACATCAATACCTTAGCAACCCCCAAGGAACACTTGTGCAATGTATGGTTGGCATCCCATAATACCAACCTTACCAAGTACTCGTTTAAAGCTACCTTAGTCATACATATCATCTTTGGACCTCATCAAAATCAATAGTCAAAAAGGAGGAACTAGTCATGTACATTACTTGAATTATAAGAAAAGTCATTCATAACAACTATCTATTCAACATACATGCATACATTCAATTCTCATTATAACATATAAGAACCATCCCATGACATCCTACCAAGTCTACTTGTGCAATGTGGGAGTTGAGTCCCATACCCCCATTTCTACTAAGTAAAACTCACCAAGAAGTCATAGTATAGTTCATGTCTCATTCATTATCTTTATTATATAGGGAAGAGTAGCCATAACTGACATAGACCATGTGAAATACATGGAATCCGGTGTCGTGTAACCCCACACCGAAAGAAGGTGTCCTACTTGCCTAAGGTAGAGCTAAATGCATAGCTATAAGGCGGATCCATTAGCTAAAGACCTATGTGAGTACATAATTATGGGATATGGAGATCACTTCTAGAAACCCTACGTCTTGCATTGGCGGAGGAGCTTCCA
Organism: Solanum acaule; assembly: GCA_036250505.1. NCBI lineage: Eukaryota > Viridiplantae > Streptophyta > Magnoliopsida > Solanales > Solanaceae > Solanum > Solanum acaule. The sequence continues at coordinate 68,965 of JAJOOR010003599.1, read as the reverse complement.
TCTCATTATTTTACTTTAGATGACCCAACCTATTGCATTGACGGAAGGGCCTTTACCTCATTATCCATATCCACTCGGTACTAAGCATTATATCCCAAATTATACATAATTAGTCTTGAATTGTATTTACATGTGTGAAGGAGTGCTCTGCCCTTCATTCAATACAATTCAAAAAATAGCTCATAGATTCAATAAAGTGAGAACTAACTTTCAACCTTAGAATCATCATTAACATGTGAGCAAGCCTTTTACATTATTGTTCATAGTGTCTTCATGAAAATAAACTTTCAATCAACACCACAACATTATAATCATCCTAGACAATTCATACATAATCAAGTGTAAGGGTAAGGGAAGAATGACCTTTCAGCAATATCTCAATTTACACAATTGTCATAGGATCTTCACTTTCTAAGTGAATCATTAGTCCATACACAACATTCATCAACATCTATAAACCCTATAAATTTACCCCCTCTCAAGGGTTATGAATCATGTCTCACAATTACATCTAAAGATACTACATTAGGCATGAATAAAACAAGATTCAATAACTAGATTAACATAAGTACAATTCATAGTAATCATCTTGCATCAATACACCCATCACAATTTAAGAAATGGGGTCATGGGGGTGTTCATAGGTTCATGGGTAATTTTACAATAAAAATCACCATTAATCATCAAATCATCCATAATATAATGCAATTAACACAATAAAATCGTTTTTAGGAAGAACCCATGGATAGAATGAAAACCCTAGTTTTTGAACAAGTTACCAATTTTGAAATTAGAGTTTGAAGGGCGTTCCATAAATCAAGATTCCCATACCTTAATTGATGTTTTCCCACTAAATTGGAGTGAAAAACTTGGAGCTTGAACTGTAATCTTGACTTTCTTCTTTGTTCTTCAATAGAGTTTAGAGAGGGAATATTTTGAGTGGGAAGTGGGTTTGAGTTTGGGTCTTGTGAGTTATGAGAGTTAAAAGGGTTGTTTAATAGTTAAAAACACTTTAATAGATATAAAATAAATAATAATAACTGTCCCTACCCTTAATTTAATTATTTAGGAATTTACGAAAACACCCTCCCTTTGGTCGAACCCCAAACCAGCTTTTGCAGGTTGGGATCCACGGACCCTATCCACAGATCGTGGATGGGACCACGACTCGTCCTACATGGGTGTGGTTTGGGTCAGAGAGGGAGTTTTGGAGGAAAATCTTGGGGAGACTAAGTCTCAACCCACGACTCTAAACCACGAAGCGTGGGTCCACCCTCGTGGCGTGGGTGCCCAATCGTGGTTCCATGCTATTTTTTTACAGCTTTTGGACCTTCCCTTGGGTCCTCCTCATGGACCCTTTAGGGGTCCTAGGGGGTCGTGCCTTGATGTTTAGGCACTAAAACCCTAGTACAACATTAAGGGAGTTAATTTAGGACTCTAACCTTACGTTCTAACTTCATTAGGCTACTAGACTACACGTTAGGCTCTAGCTTAGGTCATTAGATTTTTGGGGTGTTACATTATCACCCCTTGGGAACATTCATCCCCGAATGATGACCAAAACACCAAACTAAGTTAGAAACTCTAGACTAGCAGCCCATCATGCATGAAACATAAAAAATGTGCAAAAACTAAAAATGCACTAATCACATCATGTACAATTTCAAAGGAGGAAACTTCAACTCCCTTTAACAACATGGCCAATGCAATACAAGAAAGTAGGAACTCCATCTACTAATCCAATATGCATGAAACTCATCAATTTACATCAACATGGGAGGAACTACCTTCTCCAACTCATACAAGCTCAACTCAACAATGTAGAGTAAACATGTCATCTCATCAACACATCATTAAGCATGTTCATCAATTTACCTCATGAAGTCAAAAATGCAATCATCATACTAAAATGTAGTTCAACATGAGGAACATATAAATCATGAAAAACTAATTAATGCTTTAACATGAATTCTCACAAGAACATGTACAATATAAAGAAATCATGGAAAAGTCACTCACATACATGACTCCCAAAACACTAAATTCTCAAGAGGAATTATTTACCTCAAGTTTGAATGGGAGTTGAAGGAAAAAGATGAGGATAACGGGACTTCATATCGGTCTCGGCCTCCTATGTAGCACCCTCAACTAAGTGATTCCTCCATAGAACCTTAACGGAAGCTACTTCCTTATTTCTCAACTTTTTTACTTGCCGGTCCAAAATCTCAATCGGGACCTCTTCATAAGAAAGGTTCTCATCAACTCCTAAACCCTCTAAAGGAAAGATGGACACCGGATCACTAATGCACTTCTTGAGCATGGAAAAATGAAACACCGAGTGAACCGGAGCCAACTCATTTGGCAAGTCCACTTCATCTGCAACTTTCCCAATGCGTTTCAAGATTTGGTATGGGCCTACATACTGGGGACTAAGTTTTCCCTTCTTGCCAAACATAATCACACCTTTCATAGGTGAGATTTTCAAGTAGACCCAATCACCAACCTCAAATTCAAGATCCCTTCTTCTATTATCATAGGACTTTTACCGACTTTGGGTTGTTGTCAACCTCTCTCTAATGAGTCGAACTTTTTCAATAGCATCATAGACTAGTTCGATATCAATTTGAGCAAACTTACCTACTTCAAATCAACCAACCGGAGATCAACACCTCCTACCATATAGTGCTTCAAACGGAGCCATGGAATTGCTAGAGTGGTAACTATTGTTGTAGGCAAATTCTATCAATGGGAGATGATCATCCATGTCCTCTAAGGTTTGAATTGTGCGTTCCGCTTGACCATCCATTTGAGGGTGGAAAGTGGTACTAAGTTTAACATTGGTACCAAGACCTTGTTGGAACGCCTTCCAAAAATATGAAATAAATTGAGTACCCCGATCTGATATGATAGATAGAGGGACCCCATGCATTTTCACTATCTCCTTGATGTACAATTTGGCATATTCTTCCGCCGAAAATGAAACCTTGATGGGAATGAAGTGGGCTGATTTAGTCATCCTATCAATAATGACCCATATAGAATCATGTTGCCTTTGAGTACGAGGCAAACCCACCACAAAGTCCATGTTCACCTCCTCCTACTTCCAAGTGGGAATATTTATATCTTGGAGCAAACCTCCTGGTCTCAAGTGTTCTGCCTTAACCTGTTGACAATTCAGACACTTGGCTACAAAACCCGCTATATCCTTCTTCATGCCATTCCGCCAATAGACTTCCCGTAGGTCATGGTACATCTTGGTGACTCCCAGATGAATAGAATATCGCGAACCATGAACCTCTTCCAAAATTTTCTCTCTCAAGCCATCAACATCCAGAACACATAATCTACCTTGGTACCTAAGCACCCCATCTACCCCTTGGGAGAAAGCCTCAACTGACTTGTTGAGAACCGATTCTTTCAATTCCATTAAGTAGGATCAAGATGTTTCTTGGACTTTACATCAACAACAAAAGCTGATTCAAAAATATGATGGACCATGAATCCAGCCTTGGTGGAATCCACTAGTTGGACACCTCACCGGGCCAACCTATGCACATCACAAACCAATTCCTTCTTCTCTTCTTCTACATGAGCCACACTACCCATGAACAATCTATTTAAGGCATCCGCAACTACATTAGTTTTATCGGGTGGTATAAGACACTCATGTCATAATCTTTCAAAAGTTCTAACCACCTTCTTTGTCGGAGATTCAAATCTGTTTGGCTAAACACATATTGAAGGCTCTTGTGGTCGGTAAACACATCTACATGCACCCTATAGAGATAGTGTCTCCATATTTTCAAGGCAAACACCACCGCTGCTAGTTCGAGATCATGAGTTGGATAATTTTTTACATGTACCTTGTGTTGTCTTGAAGCATATGCAATAACCTTACCCCATTTCATAAGGACACATCCCAACCCCACTCGAGAAGCGTCACAATATACCACAAACCCATCGGTACCCTCCGGTAAGGTCAACACCAGAGCGGATCTAAGTCTATCTTTCAATTCTTGGAAGCTTTTCTCACAAGCCTCTGACCACACAAACTTTGATTTATTTTGAGTTAAGGTCATTAATGGAGAAGCAATAGAGGAGAAACCCTCAACAAACCTCCTATAGTAACCGGCCAAACCCAAAAAACTTCTAATATCAGTAGGAGCTAGAGGTCTAGACCAACTCTTGACCGCATCCGTCTTCTTAGGATCAACCTCTATACCCATGTCAGACACAATATGACCAAGGAGAGCAACTGACCTTAGCCAAAACTCACACTTGCTAAACTTAGCATATAATTGGTTGTCTTTAAGGACTTGCAACACTCTCCTCAAATGATCCTTATGTTCACCTTCACTCTTTCAATAGATCAAAATATCGTCAATAAAAACGATCACAACCGAATCAAGATATTGCTAAACACCCTATTCATTAGGTCCATGAATCCCGCCGGGGCATTTGTTAACCCAAAAGACATAACCACAAATTTGTAGTGACCGTACCTGGTCCTAAATGCCGTCTTGGGTATATCACATCCTCTTACCCTTAGTTGATGGTAACCCAAACGAAGATCTATTTTGGAGAAAAAGGTAGCTCCTTGGAGGTTATCAAACAAATCTTCAATCCTAGGAAGTGGATACTTATTCTTTATAGTGACCTTGTTCAATTGGCGATTATCGATACACATCCTAAGGGACCCATTTTTTTTTTCACAAACAATACCGGTGCACCCCATGGAGATATGCTTGGTCGTATAAGACCCTTGTCTAGTAAATCCTTGAGTTGTGCTTTTAATTCTTTCAATTCGGCTGAAGCCATCCGGTAAGGTGAAATAGATATGGGTTGTGTATTCGGCAAAAGATCGATGCCAAAGTCTATTTCCTATTCGGGAGGAATACCGGGAAAGTTATCAGGGAAGACTTTCGGATACTCAATCACTAGGGGGACCAACTCTAAAGAAAGAGTCTCGGACTCAACGTCCATAACCCTAACAATGTGATACGTGCACCCTTTTGAGATCATTTTTCTAGATTTTAGACATGAAATGAATCAACCTCTAGGGATTGAATTTCCCCCATTCCATTCCAAAATGGGATCATTTGGAAATTGAAACTTTAATACCCAAGTTCTACAATCAATGGAAGCAAAACAAGCATGCAACCAATCCATCCCCAAGATTACATCAAAATCAAGCATGTCTAATTAAACCAAATCTACCAAAGTGACTTTATGAGACAAAGAAATAGGACAACTCGTATATATTCTTTTACCTACAACTGAGTCCCCAATCGGGGTAGAAATCGAAAAAGGCTCTATAAGGGTTTCGGGGAGTACATCAAATTGCATAGCCACAAAGGGTGTAACAAAAGATAAAGTGGCACCATGGTATAATAATACATAAAAATCAATGGAAAAGACTTGCAACATACCTGTTACAACATCCGGGGAGTTCTCTTGGTCACATTTTGATTGAAGAACATATAAGTGATTCTTCTTAGGAGCATCAGAATTGGAACCACTAGGAGGATCTTGATTGCCCTCTCTTCCCTTGGTCATATGGGTTGGATAATCTTTTAATTGATTCCCACCTTTTCCACATCCATAGCACAAACCCATACCAGTAAGACATTTCCCCTCATGCTTCTTACCACACTTGGCAAATGTACGTCTCTCCATGGAAGACCCACCCCTATTGCCCCATTGAGGCTTAGGGTTAGACACCATATCATTGTTGATCTTAGGAGTATTATAGGAGCTTTGGTTGGAAAACCTCTTCTTGAACCTTGGTCCACTTTGACCTTCAAACTTACCTTTAGAAGAATTACCATCATCATCAGTCCTTGCCCTTTTTACTTCTCGATTCTTCTTCCTAAGCCTTGTCTCCTCAACTTGTTGAGCATACACCATTAGACATGAAATAATATTGTCATGAAGCATTGCCGCATGACATTCTTCCTCAATGGAGTCGGACACCCCCGTCACAAATTGGCTCATTTCGTCTCTAGGATTAGACACCAAAGATGGGGCATATTTGGACAACTTAGTGAATTTCAAGGAGTATTCTTGAAAACTCATATCTCCTTGATGAAGGTTCATGAATTCCTCTACTTTTGCTTCCCTCTTTTCCCGTGAAAAGAACCTACCAAGGAATGCATTCTTGAACACTTCCCAACTAATGGGACCCGCTCTTAAAGCCCTATTATCCTTCCATTGGGTGTACCATACTTAGGCCACATCCTTCAATTGATACCTGGCTAGTTTGACTTTCTCAATAGAAGTCACTCCCATAGCATCCACTATCTTGTAGACCTCTTCCAAAAACACTTGTGGGTCTTCATTCACTTTAGAACCAAAGAACATAAGAGGGTTCATTCAAGTAAAGTCTCTTAACCTTGAAGCCATGGTGCTCACATTAGGATTCACTCGGGGCCCAACTTCCCTATTTGCTTGAGTTGTTATAGCTTGGGCTTGAGTGGTGATAACTTGAGTTTGAACCGTCATAAGTTGAGTCAAGGTTTGGAGAGCCGCCCTTATCTCCACATTAGTCATAGCCCCTTCATCATTAGGAACTTGAGGGTCTTGAGGAGCTTGGGGAGGAACTCTCTCTTCCACATTCTCCTTTTGTGCCCTCCTCGCATTACCTCTTCTTGTATTCATTGCCTATAATCACAAGAGAAGGGTTAGGAGAAAGGACTTCATAGAGTTAGGACTCTAAAGCACGACTAAAGAGTAATGGAATAAGTGAAATTTCCTAAACATCTTATACCCTCTCATTCCTAAGTGTGGCGCGCTTCACACTCATGAACAAGACTCTACTAGACGTGATTCATGAGACATCAACCTAAATATTATTCCCAAAACCATATGCTCTGATACCAAGTTTGTCACGACACAGAGTTACCCCGTAGAAGCGACACGGCATACTTGACCCCGAATGGGGTCTCATACAAGCCTGTAGCATCATCATAACATAAGTCATAGAAATAATGCGGAAAATTTTAAAACATTTACAATAGAAGTCCAACTTCATTTTTCATAAAGAAAAAATCATAGGAATCTAGACTTTGTCTCATACACCATCTAAAACATAGGAATAAAAAGTTTGGGACTTAGCCAACGAACCACGTGAGGCGGAAACGTTGAGCATAGATGATGGAAAATAGATGAATATGTTGTTATGCATGAAGGGTGTTTCACACTCTTTTGATTTTAGGAAGACATGGACATCCGCATGTTGTCGACCAATGTCGTGCAATCCACAGCCAACGTTGGCTGGCCGTTGTGTGCAAGCCACGGCCGATGCGGCCAGGCCACGTTCGACATCGGCTGACCATTGTGTGCAGTCCAAGGGTGATGCAGCCAGGCCACGGCCGATGTCGGCTGACCGTTGTGTGCAGTCCAAGGGCAATGCGGCCAGGCCATGGCCGACGTCGGCTGACCATTGTGTGCAGTCTAAGGGCGATGTGGCCAAGCAACGTTCGACGTCAGCTGACCGTTGTGTATAGTCCAAGGGCGATGCGGCCATGCCACGTCCAACGTCGGCTGACCGTTGTGTGCAAGCCAAGGGAGATGCGAGCAGGTCACGCCCGACGTCGGCTGAGCGATGCGTGCAGCTAAGGGCGATGCGGGCAGGCCACGCCCGACGTCGGCTGAGCGATGTCACAGGCCACAACCGATGCGGGCATGCCACGTCCGACGTTGGTTGACCGTTGTGTGCAAGCCAAGGGCGATGCGGACAGGCCACGCTCGACGTCGGCTGAGCGTTGTGTGCAGGTCACGTACGATGCATGCAACCCTTGGCTGATATTGCCTGTCGTTGGCCGACATCGCTTGCCCGATGCGCACATGCCACGTCCGATGTGTGCAGGCCTTGGTTGATGCTGCTTGACGTCTCTCAATATGAGAAGTACAATAGAAACTAAGAAATGGATAATCCGTCCTCAAACTTGAGGACTCACCACAACTTGGAGATAAGCAATCCAAGTCTTCTTCAAGAAAAGAGAGTGTATATCACCTAGCTGGAACCTACACGCATAAAAATGTAGAGGAAGAAGGGGTTAACACAATTATGTATTAATTATGGAAACATGCATAAAATCCTTTAAGTATGATAAAAAGGACATTTTAGTTGCAAAGTATGCATTTATCAAGTTTGGAAACCAACATGCATTTTCAATGTAAAAGACAAGCTATAATCAATTTATACTCACAACATAGTAACATCAATACCTTAGCAACCCCTAAGGAACACTTGTGCAAAGCATGGTTGGCATCCCATAATACCAACCTTACCAAGTACACTTTTGAAGCTAAATAAGTCATACATATTATCTTTGGACCTCACCAAAATCAATAGTCACAAATGAGGAACTAGTAATGTACATTACTTCAATTATAAGAAAAGTCATTCATAAGTACTATCTATTCAACATACATGCATACATTCAATTCTCATTATATTATAAAGGAACCATTCCATGACATCCTACCAAGTCTAATTGTGCGATGTGGGAGTGGAGTCCCATACCCTCACTCCTACTAAGTAAAACTCACCAAGAAGTCATAGTATAGTTCATGTATCTTTCATTATCTTTATTATATAGGGAAGAGTAGCCATAACTAACATAGACCATATGAGCTACATGGAATCCAGTCTCGTGTTACCCCACACCAAAAGAAAGTGTCCTACTTGCCTTAGGTAGAACTAAATGCATAGCTATACGGTGGATCCACTAGCTAAAGATCTATGTGGGCACATAGTTATATGATAGGGAGATTTCTTCTAGAAACCCTACCTCTTGCATTGGCGGAGGAGCTTCCTTCTCATGAGTTTACTTTAGATGACCCAGCCTATCACATTAACGGAAGGGCCTTTACCTGATTGTCCATATCAACTCGGTACTAAGCATTATCTCACAAATTATACATAATTAGTCTTGAATTCTATTTACATGTGTGAAGGAGTGCTCTACCTTTCATTAAATACAATTCATAAAATAGCTCATAGATTCAATAAAGTGAGAACTAACTTTCTAACTTAGAATCATCATTAACATGTGAGTAAGCCTTTCACATTATTGTTCATGGTGTCTTCATGAGAACAAACTTTCAATCAATACCACAACATTATCATCATCCTAGACAATTCATACATAATCAAGTGTAAGGGTAATGAAAGAATGACCTTTCAACAATACGTCAATTTACACAATTGTCATAGGATCTTCACTTTCTAAATGAATCATGAGTCCATACACAACATTCATCAACATCTATAAACCCTAGAAATTTACCCCCTCTCAAGGGTTATGAATCATGTCTCACAATTACACCCAAAGATACTACAATAGGCATGAATAAAACAAGATTCAATAACTACATTAACATATATACAATTCATTGTAATTATCTTGCATTAATACACCCATCACAATTTATGAAATTGGGGTCATGGGGGTGTTCATGGGGAGTTTTACGATAAAAATCACCATTAAACATCAAATCATCCATAACATAATGCAATTAACACAATAAAATCATTTTTAGGAAGAACCCATGGCTAGAATGAAAACCCTAGTTTTCGAACAAGTTACCAATTTCGAAATAGAGTTTGAAGGGCTTCATGGAGAAAAATGTTCCATGAATCAAGGTTCCCATACCTTAATTGATGTTTTCCCACGAAATTGGAGTGAAAAGCTTGGAGCTTGAACCCTAATCTTGACCTTCTTCTTTGTTCTTCAATGGAGTTTAGAGAGAATATTTTGAGAGGGAAGTGGGTTTGAGTTTGGGTCTTGTTAGTTATGAAAGTTAAAAGGGTTGTTTAATAGTTAAAAACACTTTAATATATCTAAAATAACTAATAATAACCGTCCCTACCCTTAATTTAATTATTTAGAAATTTACGAAAACACCCTCCCTTTGGCCGAACCCCAAATCAGCTTTTGCAGGTTGGTATCCACGAACCCTATCCACAGATCGTGGATGGGACCACGGCCCGTTCTACATGGGAGTTGTTTGGGTCAGAGAGGGAGTTTTGGAGGAAAAGCTTGGGGAGACTAAGTCTTTACCCATGACTCCAAACCACGAAGCGTGGGTCCACCCACGTGGCATGGGTGCCAATCGTGGTTCCATGCTAGTTTTTTACAGCTTTTGGACCTTCCCTTGGGTCCTCCTCATGGACCCTTGTGGGGTTCTATGGGGTCTTGCCTTGACGTTTAGGCACTAAAACCCTAGTACTACATTAGGGGAGTTATTTCAGGAATCTAACCTTACGTTTTAACTTCACTAGGCTACTAGACTACACGTTAGGATCTAGCTTAGGTCATTAGATTTTTGGGGTGTTACATGGTCATTCTAAGTTTCGACAAAGGTTTTCTTGGCCAAGGTTCCTCCAATGCTCTGGCTCCTAAGTTCAACAAGGAAAGGGTGTCTAACCCCAATCCTTAAGGAGGAAATGGTGGTGGAAATGGATCTTCGTTCTCCACATACCAAAAGTATGGCAAGAGTCATTCGATAAAATGCTTAATTGGTCCAGATAATTGTTTTGGTTGTGGCAAGAGTGGTCACCGCTTGAGGGATCATCCATCTAGATTTGACAAGGTAAAAGATGGTAGGCAAGCTCTGCCTAGTGGTTTGGTTTCAAGTGCTCCAAACAAAAACCTTTATGCATTCAAACTCATCAAAAGCAAGAGGGTTCTCCCAATATGGTTACCGGTATGTTGAAAGTCTTTCATCTTGATGTATATGCTTTGCTTATCCTGGTGCTACCTTGTCTTTTGTGACTCCATAAATGGGTAAGCGGTTTGATGTTCTTTCGGATGTATTGATAGACTCTTCTATTGCTGAATCTATTGTGGCTAAGAGAGTCTATAAAAGTTATATCGTATTCTTATCCCATAGAGTCACTCATGTTGACCTTATAGAGCTTGATACGTTAGATTTCGATGTTATTCTTGGTATGGATTAGCTCTATTCATGTTACGCTCCCATTGATTGTATAACCAGAGTGGTTAAATTTCAATTTTTAAATGAGCCCATCCTAGAGTGGCAAAGGGAAAATTGTATGCCTAAGGGTCAATTCATTTCTTGTCTTAAAGGTAGAAAGATGATTTCTAAGGGTACCATATACCATCTTGTTCAGGTTAGGGATATGGATTCTGCAAGCCCTATCTTTGAGTCGGTCCCCATTATAAATGAGTTTCCAGAATTGTTTCCTGATGATCTACCCGATGTTACTCCCGAAAGGGAAATAGACTTTGGTATTGACATTCTCCTAGATACGCAACCTATCTCTATTTAACTTTACCATATGACTCTGACAAAACTTAAGGAATTGAAAGATATATTGAAAGATTTTTTGGATAAGGGTTTCATTCGACCGAGTATCTCTACATGGGGTGCTCCATTCTTGTTTGTTTGTAAGAAAGATGGTTCCTTTCGCATGTGCATCAACTATCGACAGTTAAACATAGTCACCATTAAGAACAAATACCCTCTTCCAAGGAGCGAGATACTTTTCTAAGATTGACCTCTGGTTGAGTTATCATCAGTTGAGGGTGAAAAAAGATGACATTTCTAATATAGTGTTTCAGATTCTGTGTGGTCATTATGAGTTCCTAGTAATGTCGTTTGGGTTGACTAATTCTCTAGCCGCATTTATGGACATAATGAATAGGATATTTATGCAATACTTTGATATGCTTGTGATAGTGTTTATTGATGACATTTTCATTTATTCAAGGAGTGAGGATGAGCATACGATCATTTGAAGTTGGTGTTGCAAGTCCTCAAGGACCAACAACTCCTTGCAAAGTTTAGTAAATGCGAGTTTTGATTAAGATATATGGCTTTTCTTGGTCACATTGTCTCTGAAAAGGGTATTGAGCTAAATCCTAAGAAGACGAATGCGGTTAAGAGTTGGCCTAGACCTTTATCCCCTTCTAATATTCGATGTTTCTTGCGTTTGGATGGTTACTATAGAAGGTTTGTTGAAGGTATTTCTTTGATTGCATCTCCATTGACGGCATTAACCCAAAAGAAAGTTAAGTTCTTATGGTTTGAAGTGTGTGAGAAGAGTTGACAAGAATTGAAAGATAGACTTACCTCCGCTACAGTGTTGACTTGACTGGAAGGATCAGATGGATTTGTGGTATATTGTGATGCTTTAAGGGTTGGATTAGCGTGTGTTCTTATGCAAAATGGGAAGGTTATTCCTTATGCTTCGAGGCAACTTAAGATCCATGAAAAGAATTACCCCACCCATGATTTGGAACTACTGGCAGTTGTTCTTGCCTTAAATATTTGGAGGCATTACTTATATGGTGTTCATGTTGATGTCTTTACTGACCAAAAACATTTGAAATACATGTTTAAGTAAAAGGTTCTAAATCTTCGCCAAAGATAGTGGCCTGAGTTTCTAAAGGATTATGACATGAGTGTCCTCTATCACCCTGACAAAATGAATGTGGTGGTAGATGCTCTTAGCCAACTATCAATGAGTAGTGTTGCCCATGTGGAAGAAGATAAAAAGAAGTTGGTCTGTGATGTTCATAGATTGGCCTGATTGGGTGTTCGGTTGGTTGACTCCACCAAAAGCAGTGTTATAGTTTATAATGGTTCAGAATCATCATTTGTATCAGATGTGAAAGCAAAGCAAGATCTTGACCTGATCTTGATTGAGTTAAAGGAAGCGGTGCTTAAAAAGTACGTTAAGCCTTTCTCTCAAGGGGGAGATAGAGTGCTTCGATATCAAGGTTGCCTGTATGTTACCAATATTGATAACTTGATAGAACGAAGCTTATCAGAATTCCATAATTTTCAATAATCATTCACCCGAGACCCACCAAGATGTACCATGACTTATGGGAGGTCTATTGGTGGAATGGGATGAAAAATGATATTGCTGAATTTGTTGTTAAATGTCTTAATTGTCAACAACTTAACATTGAGCATAAAAAATTGGAGGTTTGTCCCAAGATATTTTTATTCCTACGTGGAAGTGGGAAGATTTGAAAATGAAATTTACACCTAGCAGCAACATGACTCATTTGGATTATAGTGGATCATAAGACGAAGTCACCTCATTTAAATCCTATCAAGGTTTCTTATTCCGCGAAAGACTATGCTAAGTTGTACCTAAGGGAGATGGTTAGGTTTCATGGAGCTCCCCTATCTATTATATCTGATCGTAGTATCCAATTCACTTCACAATTTTGGAAGTCTTTCCAAAAGGTCCTTGGTACTTGCGTTAAACTTAGTAGGACATTTGTTCATCAAATTGATGGGCAAGAGGAGTGTACTATCCAAACTTTGGAAGATATGTTGAGAGCTTGTGTGATTGACAAGGGTAATTAGGATGATCATTTGCCTTTGATTGAGCTTACATATAATAATAGCTATTATTCAAGCATTGGTATGGATCCATTTGAGGCTCTTTATTGTAGGAGGTGTAGATCTCCTATAGTTTTGTTTGAAGTTTGTGAGGTTGCTCTGATAGGTCCTAAAGTGGTACATGAGGCTATGGAAAAAGTTCAACTTTTTAGAGAAAGGTTGAAAATGGCTCAAAGTCGACAAAAGTCTTATGCCGATGTTAGAAAAAGATATCTTGAATTTGATGTAGATGATTGGGTCTATTTGAAACTTTCACCCATGAAGGGTGTGATGAGATTTAGAAAGAAGGGGAAGTTTAGTCCCCGTTATGTGGGCCCATATAAGGTTTTGAGGCATATTGGTAAATTTGCTTATGAACTTCATTTGCCTAATGACTTGGCATCAGAGCATTCAGTTTTCCATGTCTCTTTGTTGAAGAAATGTGTTGGTGATCCGACATCTATAGTACCACTGGAGAGTCTTGGTATAAAAGAGAGACTTTCTTATGAAGAGGTTCAGGTTGAGATTTTGGACCGGCAAATTAAGAATTTGAGGAATAAAGAATTTGCATCTGTAAAGTCTTATGGATGAATCAAAGGGTTAAGGGTGCTACTTGGGAAGCTAAGGCTGATATGATGTCCCGCTACCCCCCATCTCTTCCCTTGTGATCCTATTCTAGCTAGAGATATTTAGTTCCTCATGGCCCATCTTCATGCCTTAGTCATTCTCATGTTTCCTCATGCATGCATGCTTATGATAACTTGCCTTTGAGATTTTGATTTAGCTTTTATTGATTTCTTCATGATTATGTGCATTTCAGGGTGAATTGCTTGTGTACCTTATGAAATGATGTTTTGAGTTGATGTTTCTCCTTGGTTATGTGTTGTTGAAGAAGTTGCAGTCTTGTTGGGCTATTAGATCTACTCCCCTACCCTCCTTATGTTTCCCTGAGTCCCTTTCATAGACGAATGTTCTCAAGGGGGAGATATTGTACCACCTTGGAATTGGGGAAAAGGGAGAAAATAATTTTTTGGGGATGAAGTCTGTGTCTACGGGTCCCATCTACGGACCATAAAAGATTTTATGGGCCGTAGATAGTAACCGTAGGAAGTAGGAAAACAAATTATTGAAATCAAGTCCCAATACCCTATTTATAGTTTACTAGGATGGTTCATCAACCGTTGTATGAGTCGTAGATAGGTCTCGTAGGTGACTCCCAAACTTAGTGAAATTTTAAAAACTAAGGTTGGGTTGTACGATTGGTTTCTACAGTCCATAAACAGACCTACGAGCATAGATGGTGTTCGTCAAAAGTTATCGAATAATAGCTCCTGAATCTATCTACGATTGACCAGTATGGTCTGTAGAAGGACCTACGGATCGTAGGTTTAAGCTGTAGATGAGGCTCAACAGTTATTTTTAAAGGGCTTTTGGGTCTTTTCCTAATTGTTTTAACCCAATACTATGTCAGTTTACCTTCTACCCTAAGCCTCATAAAACGTTTTAAGCCCTCAATTTTACCACTTTCAACTCATTCTCTTGAAACCAACCAAAGTCTTCCTCCCAAATTCTCTCAAGGCTAAGGATGAAGAAGAAGAGTTAGGTTTCATCCAAATCTCCAATCCTCCATTCTTTTTGGGTTTTTAACATTAAGGTATGTGTGTATTCACCCATGGAGTCCTTTCCTCCATGGGACCCCCAAAGATGTTAATGGTCCAATTCAATTTTCAATTGATCATATTAGGGTTTCAACTCAATGAATGTGGTTTCATCTAATTATGATTGATTATGGTTAAATAAGTCTTATAATGGATGAATTGATGTTAATCCATGATATTTAGTTGAAATTGCATTGACGCATGCCTAAATTATGTTTTTCAATTATGATCCTATGATGAACCCATGAGTCTATAAATTATGAAATTATGAAGATATGAATGTTTTTATGAAATTCTTGTAAAGGATTTGAGGATACTTTGAGAGGAAAGTATCAATGCTTTTGTGAAAGGATTTATCACTTACTATTATGATCATGATTATGAAAGGTATTTCGCAAATATAAATCCACATTGGTGAAAGGTTTCTTATCTACGTTGAACTATGTTTAAGGAGCTATATGATGCTTATCATGACCAAAGACACTAACCTACGGTATGAGTGTCTACGATCGTCGATAATATAGTAACCCAACCAAGGGTTGGGGTCGTGTCCCAAGGGAGTGGTTTTGAGAATTAATAGAAAAAAAAAATTAGTTCTAATTAATCGTAGCTAAAGACATTAATGATTAAAAACATTGTAAATTAAAGGGGGACATAAAAGTGTCAAATATCAATTGGGGGTTTTGTCACAAGTATAGCAAAAACAACAAAAATAACAAAAATCAAGTATGGGGAAGAGCTCTTGGGGTGTGACCGCAGTACAAGTTGAGATAGGTAGTCGGGTACATACTTTTGATAGGAAATTTATAAGAAAATAGTAACTAGTCTAAGATTTAAATGGAAATAAGTTCCCTCGTGGGCAACTTACCCCGTTTCAAATGAATTCCTCTTGGACACCTATTTGCCGCATGAAGACCAGCCTATGCCTTACCCCACTCACTCTCTCTAGCTGAGTGTTAGGATATGGGACTAGGGCTTACCCTCTCAGGCTGAACCTTATGTCGACCCACTCCTTAGGCCATCAGTCAAGTGGTCTTAGTTTCGCGACGTCCCTCTCGGGCAAGCTGAAAACACATAGGTGGCTTTGTATTTGCAACTACAAAACCTTTAGATTAATCCACAACCACTAGGTGAAATCCCCATTAAACTACATCTAGCCTATCAGCAAGCAAGACCCAATAATAATATCAACACATATTTGCTAAATTACACCCCAAGAATGCTGCTCCACTCATTGCCTTTTTGATCCTGCTGCTTCAGGGATTCGCGTACTGGAATGAAAGGTGGAGTGCGTCCCTTCTGCGAATCGCCAAGTGTGCCTGGTGATGCTCAGGCTTCAGGTTCTTCGTTCTTTTCAGCCTTTTTGTTCCTTTTTGCGCCTAAGTGTCCATGCTTCCACTAAAACTTTAAATACCTGAAACTTAAGAGTTTTCATCAGATATAGAGACAAAATAAGCATTTGAGGACACTATTTCGATCAAAATAAAACCCTAAATGAGTCCAATTTATGGACTCATCAAGACCCCCAACATAAACTTTTGCTTGTCCTCAAGCAACTCAAGTTCAGTCGTTCAACAAGGTGTCTCAAATAGTGCTACACAAGACTAAATTATGAATGTACACAACAAGACTCAAACTGCTTATGCGAAGATTCAATTCTGTACTCAAATATTCAAGTTGTGACACACCACTACCAAAGATTCAAATGCTTGCAATACTTGCTACTTGTGCAAGTTCAAGCTCAACAAAAAGTATCTAAATGCCCTCACACAAAGAATGATTCCATATTCACACATAGAGGTTAATTAATTCAAGATCATGAATCAGATGCAACGCTCACACTCAAAAAGAGGAACACAATGCAAGTTTTCACCCATAGGATTGCCCTTATTTTCCAATCGATTTTCGGTTTGGCTCATTCAAGATCAAAAAGGTCTTTCTAAGGCTTGTAATGGCGCTGAGTGCAAAGGTATGTTCATTTAGGCTCGGTGACTTCTTCATCCTCGTGAGATGTGGTGTTCTCAAAACATCCTTTTTCTTTCCCTTATCACTTTTTCTTCTAGTGCTTCTAAGTCATCGTTTCATTCACTCTCCATGTATTGCTTTGGAACCCACTTCCTTTTGCACTTTAATTCCCATTTTTTTGAAGGGTTTCCATTTTGTTTGGCAACACCATGGGATTAAGGGAGACTTTTCTTGCACTTCTTGACCTCTCCTTCTCCTTTTCAAAACACCCCCATTTAGGCTTTTGGCCTAAGTTGGCTATTCACTAAATCACAAGTTAAGAGGATTATAGGTAGTAGGTCAAGTAAGGTCTAGGGTTCATCAAGGTTCTTCCAAAGAAAGGTAAGGCTCAAGGGGTGTTCAAAAGAGTTTAACACACTCATGGGTAGACCACAAAAGAGGTGTATGTCAAATTTGGCTCACACTCTTTAAAGTTGCCTAAGATCATATCAATAGGACACCTTTTTAAATCAATCAGACTAAGAGGGAAAATTATGGGTTTATTTATTCATTGTTCAAAGTAAGCTAATCACACAAGGCATCGACACTTAAGTCAAACAAGACTACACACTTTCGCTAATGTGCAACGGTCATTACAAGAGAATCAATTTGATAAATGGATAATCACAATGATATGCAAAGAGTTCACATAATGTTTATCCAACTTCATTTGGCCTCATCGTAGCCGTACACTCATGTTTGTTCGATTGGTAGCACTATTTAAGTCATCAGTATTGATCGAGACTGAGACTTAAAATTTTGCAAAAGAACAGCCACTTTCAACACACGAGAGGTGAAAAAACTATTCAAAAATAATAATAATTTTTCGGAAGGGTCAAAATCATTGTTCAATTAAAAGTAAACGGAGATACAAGCTCAAACATCCACAGAAAATAGTATAACAACAATTTTAAAATAGAACAACCCAAATATACACAAAACACAAGTCATAAACAACACACAAAAGTGTGGGCCTCGCCCCACCACATTAAAAAATAATAATTTGTCCTCGAATGCAAATGATGAATATCTAACAATGACAATAAAGAAAGATAGAGAGAGAGGTAAAGAGGGGATCCTGGTTAAGTAGTTGCTTCATCTGGGCATCAGTGCCCGAAGTGGCTTCCAGAAGGACAGGGTCCACTGGATCCAGCAGCAGGACTCTTTGCCAAGGAAGCTTGCACAACAACGTTTATCATGATTTCTTCAGTTTCGGCTATGTCGTTCGCTTCAACTCCCTAAACCATATCTTCCTCTGAGTCAAGATCGACTCTCTGTTTTACTCCATCTCCATGCCCAGTGGTGGTCTGAGGCATCTCATGCACGTCCGAAATCTCCACTATTCCAAAGATCATGGATATATCGGTGGACTTTAGGTAGTTCACATCTTTCTTCAGCTCTGCAATGGCGGCCTTTAAGGCTATTACTTCTTCTGTGGCTCCTTGATCATGCTCACACTTTACTATCATGGCATCTAAAGCATCAATAGTAACGCTTAGTCGTCTCACATCATTGTCGAGGTCACCCTGAATCATGCCTGGAATGGTGCTTTCCATGTTGGCAGTCCGACAATTAGCAGATTGGGAAAGCTGTCCCATTCGAATCAAGGATGCTTGAGTGATCGGCTCACAGGAGGCAATGACAGCCATAGGTTTGAGTGGTAATGAAGCAGCTGAGGGACCTGTAGGGTTAGAAGGAGTAGTACTGACATTCGATATACCTGAAGGCCCAGGGGCCGGAGTAAGCGAAGATGCCTCTATAGGTATGGATCTAGTGGCCTCAGCTTCCTTCTGTTTCTTTTCTGCTTGGTCCTTAAGATATTTGTCTTCGATCTTTCGGATACTAGTGGAGGCGGTGAAAGCTAATTCCACATCTTTCATTGCATCTCTAGGCACCCGAGTTCTTTTGCATAATTCAGTGATTAATACCAGAAAAGGGAGAGATGTCTGTCTTTGCTTTGCACGCATATGGATCTCAGAGGTAATGATTATCCCAAGATTTATCCTGATTTTCTCCATGATGCATCCAAGACAAGCTACTTTAGCAAGGCGAAGAACCGACTCATTTTGAGATGGCATGATTGAGCTGCTGATGAACCCAAACCAGTATCTTGCAGCTATGTTCAGGTTCTTCTTTTCAATTGAAACTCCTTCTGCTAGACATTTTGAAGCCTCATCATCTGAAATCAGCGGGGCTAACCATCTTTTTATCTCATCCAACTTCTTTTTTCTGATTAAGTGCTGGCAATGGTCGTTAATCTTATTAGACATACCTAGAGCTCTGTTGATAGCTTCACTGTCACAAGCTACCTTCTTTCCTCTGACGACCACGTAGTAAACTGCTTTAAAGGATGACACAAACCTCTTCCGTTGAGGTACCAACACATTGTATGCATTGTAGAACTCTCTAACCCAGCTTGGTATGTAAGAGCCACGGGGTTTAGGGAATATTTGAAATTTGTGGTATTTGAAGCAATCCATCACCTTTGGATACCTATCAATAATCCCGTCTATGGAAAGTTGTTTCTCCTTAATGATCATTCTCAGGCCTTCCACCTTTGATCTATTTGTTGATCCATGCTAGGGAAATTGTATTGGAGGTGCCAACACTAATGCTTGCTTTGGAGCTGGAGGAGTTGGAGTGGTGGATTGACTATTTCTGATCCGATATGGATCATGTACCATTTTGGATCGTAATTCAACCCTCATTTATTCTATCTGGTAGTCTTTGTCAGACCTTGCACTCTCACTGTTATATGTGGGTGACTCAGCAGTGTAGAAGCTTGTGCTGTCAGAGCTTCCGTCGGATAACTCGAGGGCTTTGCTCTTTCCCTTGCTTTTTGAAGTTGTGGTGGCTTTACCCCTAGGTGGAGGTGCATTTTCACTGATCACAATTCCTTTCTCCCTTCCTTTGGTCGATTGTTTGGCCATATCTATAAAATGTTAGAGAGAATAGTTAGCAATTACATTGTAGCACAAAATTGAAGACAGACTCGCCGATCTACTCAACAAATCGCCAAACCTCTTTGGTGATCATGCATATGTCTGCCGAAGGTTACAAAACCCACAACACTTAAGATATGAAATTAAGGATGATTCAGGGCTGGTAGGCAAACCGTCCAGTGATTCGGCGAGCTCAACTCAGTTCACCGACTGACTTATCATGCTTGAGATTTAACACACTTCTCAAAATCAATCGTACAAACCCTAAAACCAAAATTAAATTATGCATTAATGAAATTCAGCCCAGACCCACAACACCCAATCATGGTCAACACCCATAATGCATAGCTCACCATATTTAGTTTTAACGTTTCGGACAATAAAAACAATTAGGCCCCAATTCACAAATCAGAAGCAGGCACTCAAAAATTTCTACTCATATCAAAGAGATCTAACATGCATTAATGGGCACCTAGAATGCAGATGAGGTTGAACTCTTCAAAAGCGAACGGGGTTTTTTTAGAAACTAACCTTTTTGCTAAGTAACAAAATTGTATTGCTAGGCAGCAACGACTTAGATTGGCGATACACCGCCTATTTTTCGAGTTCGCCGAGTTTGACAGGTTCCACTTAGCACTAATATTGAGACACATGGCGAATCCAGTCAGGCTCGCTTGCCTACTTAGCGGTTCGCGTAATGAACCTTTGCTCGCCAATCTTCACTTTTCTACAATTCGTTCACTTTAACCTATAGCATCAACGCACCATTATTCATAAAAGTAAAACCTAATCATTTACGACCTTGGGTTGCATCCCAAGAAGCACCTTCTTTACCGTCGTGGCACGACGTAAGTCATCGCTCAGGTTTCATTGTTGGGGTTGGCCATGTCCTCATTAGGCAACCCCCCGTCTCTCTGCGGATGGAGTTGAGGCAACACATGGTTCATCAGGTCCTCGAGCAGTTGGACAGCTTTGGAATGAGACCACATAATTCGTTTCACTCCTTCAATGTCTTCTTTCAATCCCTCCAGCTCTTTCTCTTGCTCGGTCACCTTGCAAAGAATTTTAGAGAGCATTCCCCCGATCAATTCATTGTATCTTGCCCATGTCTTACGGATCCTTTGACCTTCCAATTGCTTGAAGGTGAATACACGATCGTGGAACATCATTACCTCTAATGGAGGAAACTCCATTAGTTCCTGAATACTGCTCGCCAGGCTTACTTACCGTATTTGGATACAGACAAACAAACAAAACAAAACTAGATATTAATTTAGTAAACTACAATGAAGAACAACAAAAACCCTACTAATCTAGGAATTCTCAATCAACACCAGTCCTCGGCAGCGGCGCCACTTTGATGCTTATCGTGACCAACAACACTAACCTACGGTACAAGTGTCTATGATCGTCGATAATATAGTAACCCAACCAACGACTGGGGTCGTGTCCCAAGGGAGTAGTTTTGAGAATTAATAGAAAAATAAAATTTAGTTCTAATTAATCGTAGCTAAAGACATTAATGATTAAAAACATTGTAAATTAAAGGGGGACACAAAAGTGTCAGATATCAATTGGGCGTTTTGTCACAAGTATAGCGAAAACAACAAAAATAACAAGAAAATCAAGTATGGGGAACAGTTCTTGGGGTGTGACCGCAATACAAATTGAGATAGGTAGTTTGGTACATGCTTTTGATAGGAAATTTGTAAGATAATAGTGACTAGGCTAAGCTTTAAATGGAAATAAGTTCCCTCTCAGGCAACTTACCCCGTTTCAAATGCGTTCCTCTCGGACACCCATTTGCCGCATGAAGACCAGCCTACGCCTTACCCCACTCACTCTCTCAAGCTGAGTGTTAGGATATGGGACTAGG
Source organism: Solanum acaule (assembly GCA_036250505.1). Lineage (NCBI taxonomy): Eukaryota > Viridiplantae > Streptophyta > Magnoliopsida > Solanales > Solanaceae > Solanum > Solanum acaule. The sequence continues at coordinate 47,117 of JAJOOR010003599.1, read as the reverse complement.
GATCACCCTCTCGGGCTGAACCTCATGTCGACCCACTCCTTAGGCCATCAGTCAAGTGGTCTTGGGTTCGTGACGTCCCTCTCGGGCAAGTCGAAAACACATGGGTGGCTTTGTATTTGCAACTACAAACCCTTTAGATTAATCCACAACCACTAGGTGAAATCACCATTAAACTACATCTAGCCTATCAACAAACAAGACCCAACAATAATATCAACACATATTTGCTAAAACACACCCCAAGAATGGGGTTTTTTAGCCACATGTCAAGAAATAATACAATACACCTAAAATGATAGTAAAATCAAGTGGGTATAAGAAATTAAACCTTGATTTAAGCAAAGGAAGAAGAATGGAGAAGACCCACTTCCAACTTGGGGAAGATGAAATCCTTGTTTCTTCAAGTCTCCCAAAAACCCTCTCCAAACTTGAGAGAAAATATCCCAAAAAGTACTATTCTATTCTGGAAATTAAAATAAATGTTCGACACTCTAAAATTAATAAATAAGTTTAGTATTTATAAAGTTCAGAAATTAGTGGTGGATCATTCGGTGAGGTTAGTCAGAATCGCCGATTAACTCGGCGATTCGTCCTTTGGTGTAGTTCGTCGCCGTCTTGCACTAGCCTTCATCATCGTCGTGCTTTATGTCATTGGGTGACATAGTACTACTTTGCGGATCTATTCGGTGGAACGCCGACTGGTCCTTTCATCGCCTTTTTAATCCTGCTCCTTCAGGGCTTCGCGTACTGGAACAAAAGGCGGAGTGCGTCCCTTCTGCGAATCGCCAAGTGTGTTTGGCGATGTTCAGGCTTCATCCTCTTCGTTCTTTTCAGCCTTTTTGTTCCTTTTTGTGCGTAAGTGTCCATGCTTCCACTAAAACTTCAAATACCTGAAACTTAAGAGTTTTCATCAGATATTGAAACAAAATAAGCATTTGAGGACACTATTTCTATCAAAATAAAGCCCTAAATGTGTCCAATTTGTTGACTCATCACTATACTATGCTTTGATCTTGAAATATGTTGATTGGTATTTTTCAATGCATTTATCTATGTTAAATTGATATTTGACTTTTATCTATTCCGTTGGGATTTAGACTTAATACCGAGAGGGCTTTGAGGTGGAGGTTCAAAGAGGGTAGTCTCTAGTAGCAACCTCTAGTCCCAAACTACATGCCCCCGTATGATTGTCTTAAATGACCTAGCTAGTGGATCCACTTCTGTAAAACATGATATGTATGTATTATACCTTGGCAAATAGATTCCCCTTCTTTTGGTATGAGAGATTGATGAGTTCGAGATTTGGACTCATTTATGGCTTTATTTATGTGTTTAGTGTCCTCAAATGCGTATTTTTTGCTAATAACTTATGTAAAACCCTTGATTTACAGATATATGGATTGAGGAACAAAGCAAGGACACAAATTTGCAAAAAGGAACGAAGCAAGCAGAAAGAATGAAAAAAAGCAAGTTTGGTGATCGCCAAGTCCACCTTGTGAATCGCCGAATGGCTACTTAACCGCCTAAAGTTCCAGTGTGCCAAACCCCAAAGGAAAGAATCAAGTTGGTAAGAGAAAGAAGCAGTCAGTAGATCGCTGAGTGGTTCCGTGATGCAGTGTTGGATCGCCCAAAGTTACAGACCTTGAGGATGTTGAAGGCCAAGGCAGAAAGGCGATTGAATTGACCAAAGGGTGGATTGCCGAGTGGTTAGGCGAACCTGACTTACTTCGCAACATATTTTTGGCGACTATAAATACATTTTTGAACATTTAGTTTAGTATCGAAGTTCATATATTTTTTAGTCTATTATTGAATTTTGAACTAGGAGACAAATTTTCTCTAGTTTTTCCTTTAGCTTTGAAGAATTGAAGTTTTTCACTTTTGAGAAATTGGAAATGGATCTTTGAGATTTTTTGAATTGGACCATAGTAAGGACGAAATCAATCTTACCCAGTTAATGGAAACTCAATTTGGTAACGATTTTTATCTTTCTATGGTGTCTAGCTAAAACCCAATTTTTTTGGGGTGTGATTATGGGATGATTTAGTTTATGGATATTGCTAATTGTTAGTTTAAATGTTATATGGAAGTGAGTTCAATCATTAATTGTGGTTTAATTTAAGAATTGTAGTTGCAAATACAGTTCTACACTTGTGTTTTTGGCTTGCTCGAGAGAGAGGTTTTAAAACTAAAATTATTGATTGATGGTCTGTAGGCAATGGATTGTCATTGGTTCAGCTCGAGAGAGTGAATCCTAAACCCTTTTCCACACATTCATCTCGAGAGAGTGAATGGACTAAAGTGTAGGTTGATCTTATTTTGCATGCTTGTTGATGTTCGAGAGAAATCGACTTGATTGGGGGTAAACTGTTCGAGAGAAAGCTTACCTCCTCTATAGTCTAGCTTATTCACTAATATTTAGCTATTTTCTAATAGTTGAAATTACCCATTTGTCTATATCAACCTATAATCGAATCACATCCCAAGAACCCGTCTCATTATTGTTATTTCGTATTGTTTATTGCTGTTTGTAGTTGATAATGTCAAACCAAAACCCCACATTTGACATTCGTGTCACCCCCTTATTTGAATGATATTTTTATTCGTACATTTTTATTCCTATGACTGATTTGAATATGTTCGTACTTTCTTTTTGAATCTTAAACACGTACCTCTCCCTGTGGGATTCAACCCCAACTCACATAGTTGGGTTTTATACTTACTAGCCATTGTTGACACTTAGAATTGGATGAAGTGTCCTTGAAACATTAATAAAAATGGCGCCACTACCCAGGATCGAACCCGGGTCACCCGCGTGATAGGCTGGAATACTTACCACAATACTACAACGACACTAGTTTCCAAGTATATGGATTGAGGAATAAAGCAAGGATACTAGTTTGCAAAAAGAGAACAAAGGAAGCTGAAAGAAAGAAGAAAAGCAAGTCTAGTGGTCGCTGAATGGATACTTGACCGCCTAAATTTCCAGTGTGCCAAGCCCTGAAGGAAAGAATCAAGTTGGCAAGAGAAAGGAGCACTCGATGGATCACCGAGTGGTTCAGTGACCCTGACTTACTTTGTCGAGTGACTCTTCGCAGCACATTTTTGGCGACTATAAATACATTTTTGAACATTTAGTTTAGTATCGAAGTTCATATATTTTTTAGTCTATTATTCAGTTTTGTAATGGGAGACAAGTTTTCTCTAGTTTTTTCTTTAGCTTTGAAGAATTGAAGTTTTTCACTTTTCAGAACTTGGAAGTGGGTCTTTGAAATTCTTCGAATTGGACCATTGTAAGGACGAAATCAATCTTACCCAGTTGATGGAAACTCAATTTGGTAACGATTTTTACCTTTTTTATGATGTCTAGCTAAAACCCCAAATTCTTGAGGTGTGATTATGGGCTGATTTAGTTTATGCGTATTGCTAATTGTTAGTTTAAATGCTATTTGGAAGTGAGTTCAATCATTAATTATGGTTTAATTTAAGAATTGTAGCTGCAAATGTAGTTCTACCCTTGTGTTTTAGGCTTGCTCGAGAGAGAGGTTTTAAAGCTAAGATTATTGATTGATGGTATGTAGGCATTGGGTTGCCATGGGTTCAGCTCGAAAGAGTGAATCCTAAACTCTTTTCCACACATTCAGCTCAAGAGAGTGAATGGACTAAAGTGTAGGTTGTTCTTATTTTGCATGCTTGTTGATGTTCGAGAGAAATCGACTTGATTCGGGGTAAACTGTTCAAGAGAAAGTTTACCTCCTCTATAGTCTAGCTAACTCACTAATATTAAGCTATTTTCTAATAGTTGCATTTACTCATTTGTCTATATCAGCCTATAATCGAATCACATCCCAAGAAACCGCTCATTATTGTTATTTCGTATTGTTTATTGTTGTTTGTAGTTGATAATTTCAAACCAAAATCCCCCATTTGACATCCGTGTCCCCTGATTTAAATGATTTTTTTATTCATACATTTTTATTCCTATGACTGATTTGAACATGTTTGTACTTCCTTATTGAATCTTAAACACATACCGCTCCCTGTGGGATTTGACCCCAACTAACTTTGTTGGGTTTTATACTGACTAGTGATCGTTGACACTTAGAATTGGATGAGTGTCCTTGAAATGCTAATCAAAATGGCTTTGCTGCTGGGGAGTAGTGTTGTTTAAGATTCTTTTCTCGAAGTTGAATTTTGTTCTTTTTAGTCATAGTTGAATTTACTTACTTTCAGTTTTGGTTTTCATGTTGCTTGTTTAGAACGGAAGAAAGGAGCATGTCTTGTAGCAACGGTAACCAGGTGAGCCACCCTTCTTCGAAAATGATGATTCTTAGGAATAACATCCTAAGTTTCAGGCAATTGGAGGATGAGGCAATGGATGAGTTCTTGCTGAGATTTAAGACACTATTAGTGCAATGCCCAACTAATGGAATCTCAGAGGTCTTGGTTCTAAGAACAGAGGAGTGGCTGACCAAATTTCTCCAGGTGGTCTCACACGACTACCCTATGCAATAGCAGCCCAACTTCTTGATCGCATGGCCAAGACCAACAAGGAGACAGAGAAGGACCAGGTCTTGGTCACACTGTTGACTCAGCTGGATCTCTAGGCCAGAAAGATCATGGAATTGGAAGTACTGTACCAAAAGAAAGATAGGTACATTCCCCCTCATGACCGTAGAAAGTCCAAGGAGTACAAGGGTGGACAAGTAGAAGAGATGCTCTCACTCACTCTCCACAAAGTCGAAAAACACGACAGAGTCTCAATGCTGAATCAGATGACTGCTTCTCATTTCATATCTATTCAGCTAATGGAGACCCAAATGGGTCATATGTTATATCATCTCTATCCCAAACAAAATGGGAGACTGCTGATGAGTCCACAATTTGGACTCATTTAGGGCATCAATTTAATAGATTTAGTGTCCTCAAATGCATATTTTGTTCCAATAACTGATGTAAATCCTTGAATTTTAGGTATTTGGATTGAGAAACAAAGCATGAACACTATTGAGAAAAAAGGAACAAGGCTGTTGAAAGAACGAAGAAAAGAAAGCCTGAGGATCGCCTAACCCATTGGGCGAGTCACCGAACGGCTATTGTCTCGCCTAATGTTCCAGTGTGCCAAGCCCTGAAGGAGAAAATCAAGTCGGCGATAGAAAGGAGTAGTCGGCGAGTCACCGAACGGTTTCGCGATGCAATACCATATCTCCTAAAGTTACAGAGCTTAAAGTTGCTGAAGGCCATAGCAAAAAGGCGATGGAATTGACCAAAGGGCAGATTGCCAAGTGGATCGGCGATCCCGACTTATTGCACTGAATGGTCCTTCGCAGCACTTTTTTGGGCGACTATAAATGTGTTTTTAAATTCTTACTTTAGTATTTAACATTCAATAGTTTTCATTATTATTGAGTTTTCGAGTTAGAGAGCTTAGAACTAAGTTTTAGAGACATTTTCTCCTTAGCTTTGAAGATTTAAAGATTTCCATTTCTAAGAAATTGGAATTGGGTGTTGAAGACTCTTCATCTTAGATCTTTGTAAAGACTATCAATCCTACCCAGTTGATGGAAACACAACTTGGTAATGATTTTTTACCTTTCTATGATGTCTAGCTAAAACCCCAATTCTTGGGGTGTGAATGTGATTATGGGTTGATTTAGCTACTGGGTATTGTTAATTGATAGTGTAAATGTTGTTTAAAAGTGATTTCGTTCAGTAATTGTGGTTGAAATTAATGGGTTGTAGTTGCAAATACCATCCTAACTTCGTGTATTTGGCTTGCTCGAGAAAGAGGTTTTAAAACCAAATAAGTTGTTGAATCGGTGGTCTATGGGAATTGGGTTGTCATAGGTTCAACTCGAGAGAGTGAACCCTAAACCATTTTCCACACATTCAACTCAAGAGAGTGAATAGACTAAGGCAAGGGTTGTTCTTAATTGTTGCTTACTGGTGTTCGAGAGAAACCAATTTGATTCGGAGTAAATTGTTCGAGAGAAAGTTTACCCCCATTAAAGTCTAGCTTATTCACTGATTTACAACTATTCATTATTAATTGCAATTACCCGATTGTCTACCTTAGCCCATAATCCAATCACATCCCAAGAACCTATCTTCATACTTGCTATTTTTCATGTTATTTGTTGTTGTAGCTGATTGTTGAAAACAAATCCCCCTGATATTTGACATTTGTGTTGCCCATAACTTGAACCATGCTTTTATTCATAAATGTTTTTAGCTATGATTGACTTGAGCATATTCTTACTTGCCTATTGATTGTCAATTACAAAACACTCCTTTTGGACTCGACCCCAACTCATTTTATATTACTACTTTATGATCGTTGGCACTTAATATTGGATGAAGTGTCCTGATACATGAAATAAAAAATGGCATCGCTGTCGGGGAGTGGTGTTACTTAAAATTTTTTAGTTAAGTTGGATTTTGTTCTTGTTAGTTATAGTGATACTTACTTAATTTTAGTTTTGTTTTGCTTGTTTGTGTGTTAAAACAAGAAGTATGAGTATGAACGGCAGCAATGGAAGCCAAGTAGACCATCAAGATGACATCGAAAACCTCAATGATGTCAACATGCCTAATGAAAATGACCCCCATCTTATGGGTGGTATTGGTGCCATTCGCTTGCCTCCGGCCGAAGGGAATGCAGTGTTCCACATCACGAGTACTATGTTGTAACTCTTGCAACTAAAGGGGCTTTTCAGTGGTTTGGCTCATGAGGATCCTCATGAGTATATTAGAAATTTTGTGGATGTATGCAGACCGTTCTCCTTCAAGAACTTCTCCGAAGAGTCGGTCTGGTTGAGGTTGTTCATGTTCTCTTTGATGGGAGAGGCGTGCAAATGGCTGGCTGAATTGCCACGTGAATCAATCACTTCATAGGAGGAGTTGGTTACCGCATTTCAAGTGCGATTTTTCGCTCCCTCGAAGATGATGACTCTTCAGGACAGAATTCAGAGCTTCAAGTGTCTAGAAGGCGAGTCGATTCATGAAACTTGGCTGCGATTCAAAAAGTTGGTGCTTCAATGCCCAACCCATGGCTTGCCTGATAACGTATTGCTGCAGTATTTTTACCGGAGTCTTGACTCGATAAATAAAGGTGTTAATGACCAACTTTCTCTGGGAGGTTTGATGCAGCAACCTTATTTGATAGCGGCTCAGCTCTTGGATGTCATGACTACCATCAATAGGGCGTGGTATACCCGTGAAGACCAAGTCTTCCCTCTCACGTTTAAACTAACCAAAGAGAAGATGGAGAAGAGCAAGAGAGGGACCAGAACATGGCCAAGATCATGACACAACTTGACATTTTGTCAAAAAATGTCATGCGAGCTGGTGCTCGAAGTGTCAATGCCATGGGTGTCGGGTGTGCTAATCCGGATGAGTCCAAGTTTGAGGCCTTGTATAATGAAGTGGTGAATTTCCTAGCCAACCAAAGTGGTGGTTATCGTTCAAACTACCCGTGACAAGGTGGTAACCAAGGTTGGAATACGGATAAAGGTTGGAAGGATAGCGATAGAGAATGGAGGGACCGTAATCCAAATTGGAAAGATGGGGAGAAGGATAGGTTTGTGCCTCCTCATGAGCACCAAAAGCCAAAGGATTTGTAAGGTGGCCGGTCTGAGGATATGCTTTCTCGTATCCTCAACAAAGTTGAGAGGTCGGACAAGATCTTGAAAGAGATGAAAGAAGACGTGTCGACCCTTAGCCAGACCGTCACCTCTCATTCAGTGTAGATTAAGCATTTGGAGACCCAAATGGGTCATGTCTCGTCTCATCTAAAACCGAGACAGCAAGGGGGTTACCTAGTGACACTATGGCCAACCCCAAGAATGAGGTTTGAAAGTGGACTTGCGTTGTGCCATGACGTTAACTAAGGTGCTTCTTGTAATGCAACCCAAGTGTTTATCACTTTATTTTTGTTTTAAGGAATAATGGTGTGTTGTTTGTGTAGGTTAAAGTGGGAAAGTTGTTGAAAAGTGCAGGTTGGCGAGCTAAAGGTCCAGTCGGCGAATCGCCGAAGAGGTCGGCGACCCCGACCCAGACCGCCGTTGGACTCAAGACAATTTTTCATTGGAGTTTGTAAAACTCGGTGAGCCCAAGAAATTATTGGTGAGTCATCGACCAGGTCGACAAACTTTCTTACCTTTCCCAGTTTTGATCACGGAGTTATGCCGGCGAGTTGGAATACCCCGGGACGATGCTAGAGACATTGAGGTAACACATTCTTCCTCTACTGACATCTGGCGTATTGAGGAGGAATACAGTCGTAAGGAGGCTGATAGGAGGATGGCAGCTCCTGTGGATACATCCCCGGAGGTAGATATTGATTTGATACCTGTAGAGGCTTCTTTGCCTACTTCGGGCCTTCAGGTATTTCTATCCCTTCTACTTCTTTACAAGTTTCGGGTATCTCTACCTCGTCCCAGCCAGCCAAGATTATTCAGGCGATGATCCTAAAGATAGGGCATATGGCCCATCCAGCTGACATGAGGGCAACCAGACTAGAGAGATATGTTCCCTAGATGATTGAGGCTGCTATTTTGGATGCACTGACCCCCTCTAGACTTCTATTGACAGTCTCACCAAGAAAGTTGAGGCTTGTGAGAGCAGGCAGGGGGAGACCTCCGAAGTGACGGCTTTGAAAGCCGAGGTAGCAGACTTGAGGAAGGACATAGATTATCTAAAGACTACTGACTTCCCTTCATTACTGGATGTTGCAGATGATTTAGACGCTCCTGAGACTTCAAAGATTCCGCTGGCTACCACCGGAGATGTGCATAGGGATGATGCAGCAGTTGATGAGTCGGAGGCAGAGACAAAAGAGGAGCTGAACGAGATCAGGGAGGAGAGCATATATAGAAACCTACCGGACTTTAAGGAGACGATTGTGCAGTTGCTGATCCAAACATCGTTGACAGAGACAGCCATGGGTGGGTCCAGTAGAGCTGGTCCTGCTAAGGTAACTCCGGGCACTGATGCCCAAGTCCAAATTAATGCACCGGGAACTTATGCCGAGACAGATGGAGTGACTGAGTAGACAGGATCCCTTCTTTACCTCCCTCTCTGTCTTACTTTATTTTAACTTTTGGATTATTTTGATTGCATTTGAGGACAAATGATTTTATTTGTGGTGGGGTGAGGCCCACCTTTTGTGAACCTCTTGTTTTGTGTATATATTTGTGTTTTGAGCTATAATTGTGTGTTACACTGTTTTTGTGAATTATTGAGCTTGTGGCTCCTTGTTTTTTAATTGCGAATGATTTTTGGACCCTTCCGAAATAATTGTGCCACCTCTTGTTTGTGTTTGAATGTGGTTGTTCTCTTCCAAATTTGAGTATCGGTCTTGATCAATACCGATGACTTGATTAGTGCTCATAATCGAACAAAAGTGAATGTGCGACTATGATGAGGACAAATGAAGTTTCATAGACAATATGTGAACTTTTTGCATCTCATTGTGAGTAGCCAAGTATCAAATTGAGTCTCTTGTGATGAGCATTGCACACTAGCAAAACTATGGAATCTTGTTTGATATTGGTATCAGTGCCTTGTATGATGAGTTTACCGTGAACCATGTATCATGACACCTAGAATTTTCCCCGTTGGTCTGGTTCACTAAGTGATGCAATCTCTTGATATGATCTTAGGCAACTTTGAAGAGTGTGACACAATTTGACATTATACCTCTTTTGTGGCCTACCTTGTGAGTGTGTGAACCCCGTTTGAACACCCTTTGAGTCTTAGCCTTTTCTTGGAAGAAACTTGATAAAAATTTGACCTTTCTTAACCTATTACCCATAATCCTCATGATTTGTGGTTTGGGTGAATAGTCAACTGTAACACCCCAAAAATCTAGTGACCTAAGCTAGAGCCTAACTTGAAATCTAGTGTCCTAAATAGGGTTAACATTAAGATAAAATTCATAAAATTCCCTCCCTAACCTAGTACTAATGTTTGAGGACCTACACGTCAAGGCATGGCCCCCCAAGGACCCCCCAAGGGTCCTTGAGGAGGACCAAGGGGGCTGCCTAAAAAGCTGTCAAAAACAGATTGGTTCACAAGAAGGCCACCGACGCCACGTGCGTGGACTTACACCCCGTAGGTGGGAGTCGTGAGTCGAGACTTAGTCTACCCAAACACCCCCCTAATCCCTCAAGTTCCAGTCCCATTCCACAAGCGTGTAGTACGGTCCGTGGACCAACTCATCCCCCGTGGACCAACTCACACCCCATGGAAGAGATTTGTGAGTGAGGCCTAGACCAAGGACAAGATGGACATCCCCAGCCCCAATCCACGATTGACCAGTACGGTCCGTGGTTCCACCCACGCCCCGTGGGTAGGGTTTCGTGGATGGAGGCCTGGGAAGCTGCCTAAGTCGGCCAAGGGTCAAATGTTTTAACTAATTCCTAATTAATTAAGTAAGGGTGGGGATGGTTAGTATTAGTTAGTTTAGACCTATATTAGTATTTTTAGGTCATTAAAATTCTTTTAACACCACACAACTCACAAACTCAAAACTCAACCAATTCTCATCTCCAAGATATTTCTCTCTCTAGACTTCATTGAAGAACATCAACAAGGAGAAGCTTAGGGTTCAAGATCCATCCTTTTCACTTCAATTTTGTGAGGATTTCGAACTAATGTATGGATGCTCTTCATTCTTGGATAACTATAACCCAAGAAGCCTCTTCAAATTATGTTTTCAAATTCCCCAAACCTAGGGTTTTCAACCTACAACATGGGTCTTCTTCCAAAACATTTTCTATTGTTAAATTATGGTTTGTTATGGTTGATTATGATGATTTATGATGGGAATGTTGAAGTATTGTTGGATTTTGATGAAAATCTCCCTTGGACCCATGATTTCCCCTTCTTCCCAAATTGTGAACTAAGGTGTGACTTCAATGATCATGTAAGCTTGACAATTGATTATGTTTATGACTATTAAGTTGTTGAATCAGGTAATTCCTCTATCTAATGTGGTAATTCTATGAATTAGGGTTGATCTTGATTCTTTGCCTTGGAGGGCAATAACTAGGGTTTGTTTATGTTGATGAAGATTGTATATAAACTTGTGATACACTTCGATAGTGATGAATCTGTGACAAATGTATATGATCATGTTGATCCACTTGGAAGGTGGAGGTGCTTAATTATTGTGTATATTGTGGTATTAATGCAAGATCCTTCTTCCTTATTCCCCCACACATGATTATGTATGATATGATATGATTAGTATGATATGATATGACTATGTACGATATGATATGACTATGTATGATATGCTATGACTATGGTATTATTGTTGTGTATAGATGAAAGGCTATTCTCATGAACACTATGAATATGATGTGAAAGGTTTATTCACATGTTGATGATTCTATGGATGAAAGGTAATTATAAACTAATGAATCTATGAGCTATTATGATGTATGTTGGTTTGAATGCCTAGTGCATTCTTTCATGAACCGAAACTTAAGTAGAGACTTAAAGTGACTTTTAAAGGGAATTATGCTTAGCACCGAGTGGATATGAAAATGAGATGGAGGCTTTTATGTTTAGCAAATCCAGCTTCCCAATGTATGTTGTATCATGGGATGGAAACCTTATACGTTTAGCAAGTCCAGGTTTCTACTAGCAATCCCCATATCCCATAACTATGTGCCCACATAGGTCTTAGCTGGTGGATCCACCTAAAAGCTATTATGTACGTCCTATATTAGGCAAGTAGGACACCTCTTTTTGGTATGGGGGTAGAAAACCGGATTCCATATGGCTCATATAGTCTATGTCGGTTAAGGCTATTATCCCTATATGATACGAATATGAACTACGGTAAGAACATGAACTTTAATTATGACTTTTTAAGGGGTACTACTTAGTATGAGTGGGGTTATGGGACTTCACTTACACATTGCACAAGTAGACCTTAAGAGAGGTTATGGTGAGGTTATGTTATGTTATAATGACTTATGGATTATGTATGAAAGGTATGTATGAATGTTAAAGTTGACTACACTTTTTGTAGGTTATGAACATGTATGACTCTTTACTCATGTATGTTGACTATGAATATGGCAAAGTAAGATATGTATGTTGTTGGTAGCCTAAGGGTGATACTTAGCATTTGGTGAGGTTATGGGACTTTACCTTTGCATTGCACTAGTGTGGCTTTGGGTTGCTAGTATGTTGGTCTGACTTATATTTCTTCATAAATGTGCATAATGGTTTCTAAACTTGATAAAGGCATGATTTCAACTAAATGTCCATTTTATGCATGTTTTAAGGATTTTGTGCATGGTGTACATACTTAGTACATTATTTGTGCTAACCCATAATTTCTACCTTCTATGAGTGTAGGTTCCAGCCGTTGATACATTCTACGTTCTTCAAGAGAAGCTTGGGTCAACTATTCCCTAAGCTTGGTGAGTCCTCAAGTTCGAGGACAAAATGCTATTGTTTCTAGTTTTATTATACTTTTCTACTTTGAGACTACTATTGATGTAAAGGGCTTTTGACCCTATTTGTATTCCTTATGTACTAGATGGTGATTGAGACAAGTATAGATTCATATTTTACTTTATGAAAAGAAGTTGAACTTCGACTGTAAAAGTTTTAAATTTTTTCGCATTATTCTATGTCTTGAATGTTATGATTATGCTAAGGGCTTGTATGCGACCCCTTCGGGGTCAAGTACGTCGTGTTACGTCTAGGGGGTACCCTTGGGTCATGACAAACTTAGTAATAAGAGCATAAGGTTTAGAATGATTCTAGGATGATGTCTCATGCACCACCTCTAGTAGAGTTTTGTTCATAAATGTGAAGCGTGCCACACTTATGAATGAGAGGTTATAAGATGTTTAGGAACTTTAACTTCTTTCATTACTCCTTAGTCGTGCTTTGGAGTCCTAACTCTATAAAGTCCTTTCCTAACCCTTCTCTTGTGATTATAGGCAATGAATACAAGAAGAGGGAATGCAAGGAGGGTGCAAGAGGAGAATGTCAATCTCCCCAAGCTCCTCAAGATCCTCAATCTCCTAATGAAGAGGGGGCTATGACCAATGTGGAGATAAGGATGGTTCTCCAAACATTGACACATGCTTTGACGGCTTAAGTCACTAGGGATGCTAGAATTCAAGTGAACCCCAATGTGAGTACAACCACATCAAGGATAAGGGATTTCACTAGAATGAATCCCCTTATGTTCTATGTCTCCAAAGTAGATGAAGACCCACAAGGCTTTATAGAAGAAGTGCTTAAGGTGGTTGATGATATGGGGGTGTCGTCTCAAAAGAAGGCGGAACTAGTCGCCTACCAATTATAGGATGTGGCCCAAGTATGGTATGAGAAATGGAAGGATGAGAGACCCGTAAGAGCGGGCCTGGTTGATTGGGGAGTGTTCAAGTCGACCTTCTTTGATAGGTTTTTCCCACTAGAGTTGAGGGAGAGAAAGATGGAAGAATTCATCAACCTTCGCCAAAGAGGTGTGAGTGTGAAGGAGTATAGACTTAAGTTCACCCAATTGTCTAAATATGCTCCAACCGTAGTGGCGGACTCTAGGGCCAAGATGCACAAATTTGTTATGGGGATATCTGACATGGTAGTCAATGAATGTCGTTCGGCAATGCTCATCCTAAATATGAATATTTCACGTCTCATGGTGCATACCGAGAAAATTGAGAAACAAAAGCTCAAGCAAGTGAATATAGAAGTAAAAAAGGGCAAGGACCGATGATGGAAATTCTTCCAAAGATAAATTTGAAGTTCAAGGTAAACCAAGGTTCAAAAAGAGGTTTTCCAACCAAGGCTCATCTAGCACTCCAAGGTTCAACAAAGATAGGGTGTCTAACCCTAAGCCACAAGGAGATAATAGTTGTAGCTCTTATGTTGAAAGACCTAGTTGTGCAAAGTGTGGCAAGAATCGTGAAGGCAAGTGCCTAGTTGGCACAGATGGTTGCTTTAGTTGTGGGAAGAGAGGTCATATAAAGAGGGATTGTCCTATGCTAAAAGTTCAAGGGAGAGAGGGCAAGCAAGTTCCTCCAAGTGGCTCAAATTCCAATGCTCCCAAGAAGAACTGCTTCTATGCTCTCCAAACACGAGGTGACCAAGAGAGCTCTCCAGATATTGGAACGGGTATGTTGCAAGTCTTTTCCATTGATGTTTATGGATTATTAGACCCCGGTGCCACATTATATTTTGTTACACCTTTTGTGGCTATGAAATTTGAAGTGCCTCCCCGAAGAATTACTAGAACCTTTTTCAGTGTCTACCCCGGTTGGTGACTTGGTAATGGCGAAAAGAGTCTCTAGGAGTTGTCCTATTTCTTTATCTCATAAAGTCACTTTGGTTGATTTGGTGGAATCAGACATGCTTGATTTTGATGTAATTTTGGGAATGGATTGGTTGCATGCATGTTATGCTTCAATAGATTGTAGGACCCGAGTGGTCAAATTTCAATTTCCTAAGGAGCCAATTTTAGAGTGGAATGGGTGCAATTCTATTCCTAGAGGTCAATTTGTTTCATGTCTAAAGGCTAGGAAAATGATTTCCAAGGGGTGCATGTATCAGATTGTTAGGGTCATGGATGTTGAGTCCAAGGTCCCTTCTTTAGAATCGGTCCCCGTGGTGAGTGAGTTTCCTGAAATCTTTCCCGATGACTTACCCGGCATTCCTCCCGATGACTTTCTCGGTATTCCTCCCAAATGGGAAATAGACTTCGACATTGATCTTTTGCCGGATACACAACCCATATCCATCCCTCCCTATAGAATGGCTCCGGCCAAATTGAAAGAGTTGAAGGAGCAACTCAAGAACTTATTAGACAAGAGTTTTATTCAACCAAGCATATATCCATGTGGTGCTCCAGTATTGTTTGTGAAGAAGAAAGATGGGTCCCTTAGGATGTGTATTGACTACTGCCAATTAAACAAGGTCACTATAAAGAATAAGTATCCCCTTACTAGAATTGACGATTTATTTGACCAACTTCAAGGGGCTAACTATTTCTCCAAGATAGATCTTAGTTCAGGCTACCACCAACTAAGGGTAAGAGAGGTTGAAATACCTAAGACAGCCTTCTGAACAAGATATGGTCACTATGAGTTCCTAGTAATATCTTTTGGGCTAACGAATTCCCTAGCGACTTTTATGGACCTTATGAATAGGGTTTTTCGAAAATATCTCGATATGTTCATCATTGTGTTTATCGACGATATCTTGATCTATTCTAAGAGTGAGAGTGACCATATGGACCATTTGAGAGTTGTGCTACAAGTTCTCAAGGATAATCAGTTATACGCTAAGTTTAGTAAATGTGAGTTTTGGCTAAGGTTGGTTGCCTTCCTTGGTCATATTGTGTCGAGCAAGAGTATTGAGGTAGATCCGAAGAAAATGGATGCAGTCAAAGGTTGGCCTAGACCTCTAACCCCTACCGATATTAGAAGCTTTTTGGGTTTGGCCGGCTACTATAGGAGGTTTGTTGAGGGTTTCCCTCTATTGCTTCTCCATTGACAGCCTTAACTCAAAAGAAGGCTAAATTTGTGTGGTCGGAAGCTTGTGATAAAAGCTTCCAAGAATTGAAAGACAAACTCACCTCTGCTCCGGTTTTGACCTTACCGGAGGGTACCGATGGGTTTGTAGTTTATTGTGACGGGTTTAGGAAGTGTCCGTATGCAACATGGGAAAGTAATTGCCTATGCTTCAAGGCAACTCAAGATACATGAGAAGAACTACCCGGCTCATGATGTCAAGTTGGTGGAGGTGGTATTTGCTTTGAAAATATGGAGACATTATTTATATGGGGTCCATGTAGATGTGTTTACCGACCACAAAAGTCTTCAATACGTGTTTAGCCAAAAAGACTTGAATCTCCGACAAAGAAGGTTGTTAGAGCTTTTGAAGGATTATGACATGAGTGTCCTTTACCACCCCGGCAAAGCTAATGTAGTTGTGGATGCCCTTAGTAGATTGTCCATGGGTAGTGTGTCTCATGTAGAAGAGGAGAAAAAGGAATTGGTTCGTGATGTGCATAGGTTGGCTCGGTTAGGTGTCCAACTAGTGGATTCCACCAAGGCTGGATTCATGGTCCATCATAGTTTCGAGTCGTCCTTTGTGGTTGATGTGAAGTCTAAACAACACCTTGATCCCATATTAATAAAGTTGAAAGAATTGGTTCTCAATAAGTCCGTTGAGGCTTTCTCATGGTTCGCGGTATTCTATTCATCCGAGAGCCACCAAGATGTATCATGACCTACCGGAAGTCTATTGGTGGAATGGTATGAAGAAGGATATAGCGGGTTTTGTAGCCAAGTGTCCGAATTGCCAACAAGTTAAGGCCGAGCATCAAAGACCCGGTGGATTGTCCCAAAATATTGATAATCCCACTTAGAAGTGGGAGCATGTGAATATGGATTTTATTGTGGGGTTGCCTCATACTCGAAGGCAACATGATTCTATTTGGGTCATCGTTGATAGGATGACAAAATCAGCCCACTTTATTCCCGTCAAGACTTCATTTTCGGTGGAAGACTATGTCAAGTTGTACATCAATGAGATAGTGACGTTGCATGGGGTCCCCTTATCTATCATTTCGGATTGGGGTACTCAATTTACTTCACATTTTTGGAAGGCTTTCCAAAAAGGGATGGCACCATTGTAAAGGTTAGTACCGCTTTCCACCCACAAACGGATGGTCAAGTAGAATGCACCATTCAAACCTTAGAAGAAATGTTGAGGGCGTGTGTGATAGATTTCAAGGGTAGTTGGGAAGACCACCTCCCCTTGACTGAGTTTGCCTACAACAATAGTTACCACTCGTGGGATTCAACGCAACCTCATTTACTTGGGTTATATGCTGACTAACGATCATTGACTCTTAGAACTGGATTAAATATCTTTGATAGCATTATTCAATCAGGCGCCATCCCCTAAGGTTCCGAGACATGATATTGGCGCACTGGTGGCGCTCCACGCCAGCCCTGCTAGCGCATTCGTGGCGCGTCGCGCCACCATTCCGCCAAACAATTTCGATGAATTTTGTCTCCCATTTTTTATCCTAAATCTCTTTTCATCGATTTATTTCTCAAGTTTTCCTTAGATTCAATTACCCAACCTAAGTACACACTAATCTACTCAAAACACTCACTTTTATCTCAAGAAATCATCAAAACAACATTTTGAATGAACTTCAACAAAACCTATCCAGAACTTAAATCCTTCAACTTTTAGGAATGAAATTACGCTGAAAATAACATGATTGGCATGTGGGTGAATGAACCCAACACTATGGAAACTTACATACCTCTTAGGGTTCAAACCTGTGGCGAAAATCCACAAAAAAACTTAAGAACTTCGACGAATGCCTTGATATTTTCCTCTTTTCTCCTCTTTTCTCTTCTTTTCTCTTCTTGAACTCTCAACTAAAACCCTAAGCGTATAATAGGATTATAAAATAGAATCTAATCATATTAGACACCTAAAACCTTACTAAAAACGAATTAAATTTGATTGGGTAAGGAAACGACCAAAATACCCCCTCACTATTTTCGTGTAACTTCTTTAATTGGACAGCCCGACTTCAAAAGGGTACATCTAACTCATCCAATCTCAAAACTTAGCAAACTTTGTGATGTTGGAAATATAATTCAAAGGCCTTTCATTCGATATATAATGGCACACCTAACGCATCATGTACTGAGAGTTATGATTGTTTGAAGTTGACCCAAAACTTAGAAGAACTTAGGAATGACTTGAATGAATTCTCTTTAGTTCTTCTTGGAACTCAAGGTGCTACATCTAGTGACCTTAACACACATGACATTTTAAATTCCTTGGTAAAATCCTACCCACAACGAAGGATGGTTCGAGTCTTAATTCAATTTTTTTTTTTGTGTTACAGGAGCATTCTCAACCGGTGTTCTATCCCTAGTAGGTACTACCTTCCTCAGCCTCTGCCCCTTGATCTTTCTCTACACCTGCCTCAGTCGCGACCTCTTGCTGCAGATTCCTTAGCTGGTTTATTGACGGAAGCTACGGGCCTGACACCATTGAATATAGTGTTAATCATCTGTGGATAGAAGAGTGAAGGAGGTTAGATACCAATTTGGATCACCAGATACCAATTGGAACCAAGTTATAGCATGAAAGGAGACGAGAAAATAGAGAGATTTCCTAAAGTACTATAGACTCTTGAAGAAAAGTACATACATCTCTATACCTTTCCTCAAGACTCTACTAGACTCGTTTTGGTACACTAAGATCAACGAACATAGGGCTCTGATACCAACTTTGTCACAACCCAAATCATCGTGATTGGTACCCACACTAACCTTCGATGGTAGAACCATTACTACTAACCAACTAATCCCAAATCTAAACTTTTAAAGATATAGAAGTAGGAGCAATGTACAATTCCACATTTTCAATAATACGCACATATGAAAAGTCAATGGTCCTCTCAGGGAACCCATACGGAAATTGTTAATGTGCTGATCGTGACACCCGATCCAAGTTGGTATGTCAGAATGTGACACCTATTACAATATGTATGTCGGTAGGTGACATCTGATCAAAGTTAGTGTGTCGGGACGTGACACTCGATCCATTCAACATGCCACAATCACAATCACAATGTACATTCCATAATCATACAATCAAGTATTAATTCATGGCTTAGAATCATTCATTCATACTCATTTTCATTATATGTGATCAATAGTGCAACATTCGCATACGTACATGCACTACATTGAAGCAAACACTAACATACATCACATAAACATGAAATAGAACCATCACCTACCTCGAAACAAAGCTTGAATCCCTCTAAGGCACCCAAATCTTCCTGTAACACCTTGCTACTTGAAAGAACTAGAAAGAGTCATTTTTGGAAAGAATGAAAAATCTGGAAATTTGACAAAATTAAGTTAAGTTTGAGTTTTGGTCAACTTCAAAAGACCATAACTCCTAGCACAAGATGATTTAGGTGTGCTACAAGATACCGTAGGAAATATCCTTGAATAATATTTCCAACACTGCCAAGTTTGCGTAATTTCGAGTTTGTATGAGTTTGTATGAGTGAGATTTCGAATCGCAATTTCAAAATTAGATTTTGGAAGGGTATTTTGGTCTTTTCCATACCCTATTAATTAATTTAATTTTTAGAAGTTTAATTGGGGTCTAAACAGAATTAGATTAGTTTATGCCTTGGAGAAAAGAGAAAGGAGGAGAAAGGGAAGAAAAGTTCAAGATTTGTCCAGTTCTTGCAATTTTTGTTGTGGATTTCACCAAGGATTCAATCCTACGAGGTATGTGAGATCAGATAGCATTGGGTTAGTTCACCCATGCGCCAATCATGATTCAATTCAGCGTAATTGTGTTCTTGAAAGAAAAGATTATGAGTTTTTGATGAAATTTGTTTAAGTTCTTGTGGGTTCTTGTTGTTGAAGTTGTTGAGACGTTTCTTGAGAATGATTCATGAAATTAGGTGTTATTTTGAGTAGATTCGTTCATATAATGGTGAAATATTCGAATCTAAGTGATTGGGAAAAGAACCAATCGAATCTAGAGGGTTTAGAGTTGAAAAACAACAAACAAAACTCATCAAAATTTCTGGGGAGGGGACTGGGGCGCCTCGCCTCTCATAGAGCCCCAAAAGCGGCTTCTAAAGTTTGCACTCTGGGGCGCTGTACCAGCCAGAGCGCCCCAACCTAGTTTCTGAAATTTACCCTCTTGGGCCCCGCGCCAATCAGAGCACCAGGGACGCTAGGTTTACCACATTTTCCCACTTCTTTCCATTTGAGTTCCCTAGCAACGTACCTAAGTTTTGTAGTTGATTTCTACACTCTAAGGTACATCTAAACATTGTGAAATCATCCATAAACATGATATCATGAGCCTTGAATCTATAATTCAATTTAAGGAAAGTTAAGAGTCTAGTCAAGAAAAGTTCATATAGTCTTCTAAAAGTTTATTTCAAATGTTTTAACTTTGTTTTAAGGTTTGAGTTCTGAGTTAAGTAAAGTTTAAGAGTACATTTTATTTCTTCAAAAGATTATACGGGAACTAAGTATTCCCAAGAGTTGAAATATTTTCACATTTAAACAAGAAGAAAACACCGATTTCCAACAGAGCTTTTAAGCTAGTTTTTGAGTAATTACCTCAAATCACAGAAAGAGTTTTGTTTTAAAAAATATGAGTTGAGTATATTTTGGGAGCAGTACTGAGCACCGATATGGGGATGAGTTCATAATAACTCAGGTCTCCATAAATCATGTAGCCATCGTTGGTAGAAAGGGTCATACTTTTTAGATGACACCTTAATGTTTTTTAGCATAGAATAGTGGTTCCACTTAGTTGAGGCGTTCTATATCATGACAAGGTATAGGACAGTTCTGGAAGCATGGGCGAGATGTTGTATCATCACTTTAGCTCATATAGATGGTTGTCGGTTAGAGAAACTCCCACAGTATTATATTTCTTTATATGTAAACTTAGTTGTTATTGTATTTCTTCAATACATTGAGTTGTCATCTACTGTTTTAAATGCTTTGTATAAATTGCACCTTTATTGTTGTTTTGACTTTGAATTTGAGTTGAGTATGCATGAGTTGAGTAAAGCTAAGGTTAGTGTTCTTTCAGATTCCTTTCAAGCTTACGTCATGTTAGTTTTCCCCTCGTATACTCGTACATTCAATGTATGATGACATTTGGCCTGCATCTTTTCATGATGCAGATACAGGTAAGCAGGATCAGCATCCAATGCCTCAATGATCTAGTTGAGCATTCAGAGTCAGTTGGTGAGCACCTTGCTATCTGGAGGACTCATTTACATTGTTTTATAGATTTCAATTGTTATGATGATCGGGGGGTCTTGTCCAGACATCCCTCTTAGTATTTAGAGGCTTCATAGACAGTTAGATATGAGTTCTTTAGTCTTGTATTTCAGATGTTTTGCTATGCGACTTGAGTTGCCATTTTGGCTAGTTTAATATTTCTTTAAGTTATTGCATGAGTTATCCTTTGGGACTATTTTTTTGCTATTTAAGTCTTCTGCGATAAGTTAAGCCAGGTCAAGGGTTCACTTGGGGCCAACAGTGGTTCTCGAGTGTTAGTCCTGCCCAAGATATAGGCTCGGGGCATGAAAAACTTGGTATCAGAGTATAGAGTTCAAGAGTCCTAGGGAGTCTATGAAGTCGTGTCTGTAGAGTCCTAGTTATTGGTGTGAATTGTACCACATCTATAATTAGGAGGCTGCAATATTTAGGAATTTCTTTCACTTCTTTCATACTCAGTTCGTGCGATAGAGTTCATCTCTATAAAGTCTCTTTCTAACTCGTGCTTGCGCGTGTCTTTCAGTTGATCATTTTTCCACGAAGAGTTGTCTAAGGTCGTCCTGCTTGGTGTAATATTGAGGAGAAAGGGATACCAAATGCACATGAAGTGCAACCTCAAAGAGAGGTCACCACTACTGAATTTTGGGAAGCAATCTGAATGCTAAGTCAAGTTGTGACCAACCAAGTTGGGAAACAAAGAGGGGATCGACAGGATGAGGCTGATACTTCAAGGATCTGGGAGTTATTGAGGATGAATCCTCCAAACTTCACTGGTTCAAGCACTACTGAAGTTCCAGAAAATTTTATTGAGGAACTGCAAAAGGTATTTAAGGTTATGCATGTTGCCGATGCTGAGCGAGTGGAACTAGCTGCATATCTACTCAATATTGTTTCTAGGACTTGGTTTGACCAGTTAAAGAAGACTAGGGCTGAGGATGCACTAGTTTTGAGTTGGGTTGTGTGTGAGAGTGCATTCTTGGGGAGTTTCTTTCCCCGCGAACTGAGAGAAACCAAGGTATGAGAATTTTTTACCCTTAAGCAGGATTTACTAAGTGTTCATGAGTATAGTTTGAGGTTCACCCAAATTTCCTAATTTACTCCAGAGATGGTTGCGAATCAGTAGAGTAGGATAAGTCTATTTGTGGATGGGTTGTCCTATCTGTCAAGTAAAGAGGGCAAGGCAACTATGCTAATAGGGGACATGGATATAGAAAGGTTGATGGTCTATGTACAACAGGTTTAGGAAGAGAAGCTGAGGGATATGAAAGATTTTAGAAACAAGAAAGCTAAGACAGGGAATGAGTCCTGGTAGCAAAGGAGTAATGTAAACCGTTCTTCCTTTCGGAAAAAGCAAAAGGGACCTGGGCATTCTCATGGTAGTGTGGCACAAGGAGGTAACTGGGCACCTACATGTGCTAAGTATGGTAGGAACCACCTAACTAAGTGTCGTGATGGCTCCACTGGTTGTTTCAAGTATGATCAAGAGGGTCACTTCATGAACGAGTTACCTAAGAACTGGAAAGGTAATGAGAATTAGGGCAATAGAGCCCAATCTTCATCAGTTGCTCCACAAGACAGAGCTACATCTAGAGGAGCTACTTCAGGGGCAGGCGGAGGAGCAAATCACCTATATGTTTTCACGAGTCATTAAGAGCAACATAATTATCTAGATGTTGTCACTTGTATGATCAAAGTCTTTACTCTTAATGTTTATGCTTTGATAGACCCAACAATGAGTTTATCTTTTGTCACACCTTATGTTGCAATGAAATTTGATTTTATTCTTGAGAAATTTTGTGAGCTTTTTTGTGTTTCTACACTTGTTGGGGAGTCTATTCTAGCTGAGCGAGTCTATCGTGATTGTACCATTTTTGTCAATCAAAAGAACACCATAGCTGATTTAGTTGAGTTAGACATGGTTGATTTTGATGTCATTCTTGGTATGGACTAGCTTCGTGCCTGCTATGCCTCCATCGATTGTAAAACTCGAGTTGTCAAGTTCCAGCTTCCTAATGAGTAAGTTATAAAGTGGAGTAGTAGTTCAGTAGTGCCTAAGGGTCATTTTATTTCGTACCTTAAGGAACGAAAGTTAGTTTCCAAGGGTTGTATCTATCACTTAGTCTGAGTTAATGACTCTAGTGTTGAGACACCTCATATTGAGTCAGTTCCAGTTGTGAGTGAGTTTCCAGAAGTCTTTCTTGATGATGAGAGATAGACTTCGGTATAGACCTTCTTCTTGATACTCGTCCAATATCTATTCCACAATATAGAATAGCTCCAGTAGAGTTGAAAGAGCTAAAGGAACAATTGAAAGATCTCCTTGATGAGGATTTTATTCGACCAAGTGTCTCACCTTGGGGCGCTCCATTCTTATTTTGAGAAAGAAAGATGGCTCCCTTAGAATGTGTATAGATTACCGTTGACTTCAGTAGCAGGACACTACTCCGGTTCAAGTGTCAATGATCGCGTGTAGTGACATAACCCAACCAAGGGTTGGGATAGTTCCCACAGGGAGTGGATTTGAGAATTAACTGAAAATTAAAAGCAAGTTCTAATCAGTCAAAGCTATAAATATTAACAAATAAATACATACTCAGTCTAATGTACCACCCCAGAAATTATTTGAGCTAAGACTCGAACCGTTCTTCGTAGCGAGTGAGATTTCTACAAGGAATTAAAAAATTTCCGAAGTGTTAAGGTCACTAGATATAGCACCTTGTGTTTCAAGAAGAACTTAAGAGAGTTCATTCAAGTCATTCCTAAGTTTTTCTTAAGTTTAGGGTCAAGTTCAAACGACCATAACTCCTAGTATCTGATGAGTTAGGTGAACTACAAGATAGAAAGTTAAATCCCGTCGAGTCCTCTTTCCTACGCCACCAAGTTTTCTCAATTCCAAGCTCTGAGTAAAAAGCTATGACGCATTTACTAAAGTCACGCAGACCTAGCAGCAGCTTCGCGACGCGGAGCGAACACAGACCTCATTGCCTGGTGAAAGATCTTTCCGACTCCTAGCTCAGTTTATTTATTTCTTTAAGGGTATTTTAGTCCTAAAAACCCTTAGGAGGTCATCTAAATCTCCCTAAACGAATAGAAAATCAGTTTTCACAAATCAAAATCCTCTCATTCACTCCAAAGATTCTACACTCAAGAAATTCAAGAAAATCTAAGGCTAGGGTTCTTCTTTCTAGATTTTCCTTCAAGTTCTTCAAGAAGATGATTCATTCAGGTATGTAAGCTTCCATAGTGTTGGGCTTGTTCACCCACATGCCAATCATGTTAATTTCAGCCTTAAATTCGTTCTAAAAGTTGAAGCTTTGATGTTCTTGTTATGTATTCATGAATTTATTTTCATTCTTGAACTGGGCGGAGATTGAGGAGTTCTTGAGGTTAATGTGTCAATTTTTAAAGGTGTTAGATTTGGATTCTCGTGTACATGTGATGGGTATCCAAATCTAAAGAGAGATTGAGTAAAATAATCGAATTTAGGCGAATTGGGGTTAGAAAACGAGGAAGAAATTTCGTCGATCTAAATTTGACGTTGGTTGCGCATCACGGGGTAGGTTCCCAGATTTGGGAATTTATGTTTCGCGTCGCGGAGTTGACACGGAGTGTTCTGCCTCAAAAGACATTTTCAAAACCAAAATTTAAAAGTCGCTCTGCATCGCGGACCCACTCTCAAATAATGGTTTTCAGTCTTTTCTCATGTTTAGCTCTCTAAAATCATTCATAAACATCGTGAGACCTTTCCTATCACAAATCACAACCTTGAATTCATAAATCACATTCAAGGTAGAGTTAAGAGTGAAGTTTTTGAGAATTCTTTCGAACATTCTAAGAATGTCCTTTAAGTCCTTTTGAGGAGTCTTCTACAATTTCTAATAACTTGTTTCAAGACTCGAGCAAGTGAGTACGGGTGAGGAGAATGTATTCATGAGTC
Source organism: Solanum acaule (assembly GCA_036250505.1). NCBI lineage: Eukaryota > Viridiplantae > Streptophyta > Magnoliopsida > Solanales > Solanaceae > Solanum > Solanum acaule. The sequence continues at coordinate 22,334 of JAJOOR010003599.1, read as the reverse complement.
TAGTTTATCATTACAAGATCCTTCATACCATGAAGCATAACTCTTGAATCCATAATTCACATTCAAGAGAGAGTTTAGAGTAGAGTTCAAGAAAGCCTTTGAGTTCAATTGTGAATCCTTTGAGATCAACTATCGATTTGAACTAAGTTTTAAGGAAGAAATTCAGAGAATGAGAAGAGTCGTATACATGAGTTCCATATAGTTATGTAGACCATCGAGTCAAGTTGTTTCATGCCCATAATTTCGCATGAACTTTGTAAGTTGACCATCCTTCAGAGAAGTGGTATCTTCAAGTTCTAAGCCTTTAAGTGTTGAGTTCCTAAATCCCTTTTGAGAAGTATCTTTGAGTCCTTGAGTTGAATATTTCATGCTTATAATTCTGCATGAATATTATAAGTCGAATAGTCTTGAGATGAGAAGTATCTTTGAGTCATTAAATTGAGTAGTTCATGCTCATAATTCCGCATGAACTCTAAGTTGAGCATTCTTGAAATGAGTAGTATCATTGAAGTTCTTGAGTTCCAAGTATTTGAGTTCGATCTATGGGTATTGAAAACCTTGCATTGAGTCGTTCATATCCATAATTCGGCATGAACCATATTTTAAGAAGTCTTTTACAAACGTTTTAACTTTGTTTTAAAACTTAAGTTTTAAGTTCAGTAAAGAGTAAAGTTGAAGTTCTGTTCTTCAAAGAAGTATATGGGGACTAAGTATTCCCAAAGAGATTTAAAATGTTTTCACATTTAAATAAGAACGAAAACTGAGATTTCCAAAGATCTTTCTGGCTAGTTTTCAGAAAAGATAAATCGCTTTCTAAATGAAGCAAGAGAGGAAACTGAGATTTCCAAGATAGACATTGGGCTAAGTTTTGAGCACTAATCTCAAATCACAAAAGTATGTTTTTAAAACATAAGAGCTAGTATATTTTGGGAGTAGTATTGAGCATCGATATGGGGAGAGTTCAAACAACTCACAGCCCCCATAAACCATGTAGCCATCATGGGTAGAAAAGGGTCATACTTTTTGGATGAACCCTTTTCACATAGACTAGTGGATCCATTAGTAGTTCAGGTCCTATACCTTTGGCCGGGTATAGGATGCGCTGGCAGGGTGAGGTAGATCACTGTATCATCACTATAGCTCTTATGTGATGGTTGTCGATTAGAAAAACTCTCACAGAAGTTATTGTATTCTTATATACACAGTTAATTGTATTTTTACATACATTTCATAGTTATCTTGTATCCTTGCGTACACACAGAGTTGACAACATGTTTTTAAATAGTTTGTTTCTTTATATTGCACTTGTTTTAAATTTCTTTATATTGAAATGAGTTCAGTCATATTGAGTTGAGTATCCAGAGTTGAGTACCCAGAGTCGAATATCATATCTTTAAGTTGAGTATCTTATCTCTAAGTTTAGTAAGTTGTGTAGTTTTAAGCATCCTTAAGTATTCCTTGAGTTGAGTAAGTTTGAGAAGAGGTAAGTATGTTTCCTTTTATCAAGTTTCAAGCTTATGTTTATGTTTTAGAATTCCCCTTACATGGTTGTACATTCCACGTACTAAGCCATTTGGCCTGCATCTTCTCATGATGCAGACACAGGTATTCAGGATCATTAATAGGAGCTTCGTTGATACATTCGAGAGTTCGAGTTAGCTATGGTGAGCCTCCTTGCTTCTGGAGGATTTCATTTACTTTTTAGTTTAGTCAGGATGTCGTGGGTCTTGTCCTAACTTCCATGTTTATCAGTTAGAGGCTTCATAGATAGTCAGTATAGTTGAGAAGTCCGTATTATTTATTTATTTTATTATATATTTCAAAGACTTAAGTTGCCAATTTTGGGGTGACTTGAATGTATTTTATTATTCAGAGTTTTCATTTGAGTTAAAGTTTGAATTCAAGTTTTATGAACTTTTATTTCATTTTTTAAGCTTTGTATGCTTGAATCAGTTTTTTGCTTGTAGTCAGCCAGGATGAGGGTTCGCTTGGGGACCAGCAATGGTCTTCGAGTGCTGACCACGTCCAGGGTGTAGGCTCGGGTCGTGACAAACTTGGTATCAGAGCACAGAGTTCAAGTGTCCTAGGATGTCAATGAAGCCGTGTCAAGTAGGATCTTATTTATGGTTGTGAGGGCCCCACTTCTATAAATGAGGGACTACAGACATTTAAGAAAAGTTTCCCTTCTTTCATACCCTTAATCGTGCAATAAAGTTATGTCATAGAGATTTATTCATACTAGTGCCTTTCTTATATTCATTCGACTACCCGTCATACTTGAGGTGGTTGAAAAGCAGAATCAGTTCTTTGTCGATGAGTTGTTCTTATCAAGAGTTTTGAGGAAGTCATGAGACTCCAGAGGGGCTTGAGAAAAGCCCAAGAGTAAGTTAAGTGTTCAGTTTCAGAGGAATGCACCCATATTCATATGAATCGTGCATTTAAGCTAAAAGTGAGTTGTACTCTTTTCTTAAGCCTTGCTTCAGCTGATATCCTTTTTAAGAAGTATGTTTAAAGCTTGAGTAGTAATTTCACCTTAAAAGGGTAACATGATTTATGAGATCATGAGCAGTAGTAGTGAAAGAGCCCAGTGTTAGAGGAAAGTATGCAGAGGTTTAGTAATCCTAGAAAGGGAGATAGTGATGAGGCAAGCTATGTTATTATAGTCTTGCACCTAGTAAGTTATTAATGAAGAGTTTTCTCTTATGGTTAGACTAAGAAGTGATGAGTAGTGAAGATTCCACCATAGGAGGTAGAGTGTGTTTTAGCTAGAAAGGAGTTTGTTATGAAGTGTCATTGTGTAGGTAATGATCATGTGTAAGTGTTGAATAGAAGAGTAGAAATATTCATAAAGTGATAGATCTAAGCTAGGCTTATGATCTAAGCTAGGCTTATAGAACTGATCAAGTAATTAGGTATAGTATATAAGCGAGCAATCGTATTGATATTCGAGTTTAGTATTAAGCTTGAATTCGAGATAAGAGTCATGATAAAAAGAAGGGCAACATGAGGGTGATGAATGTGAATAGTACAAGTGAGAGACCCTAACCTTTAGATAAGGGCAGTGGAGTGTGGCTAAGCACAAGAGTAACAAGAGCATTAAGAGGCGTGCCGAGATGGTATGTTACTAGATGAGGTTCCAATTAAGTTATGATTTTCCATGTGTGCCTAGATAGCATAATTGAGTTGTTAATGTGGAGTAGGTCCATAGATTTTAATTGTTAGCTTTAGACCTAAGGGGGAGATGATAAGATGAGAAATCAAGTCGAGTGCTTGAAAGTAAGATAGTAATGAGTTCCACAGAGTATGGCAGATATCCTTTCGGAGGTCCTTTTAGTAAAGGATTGATGTTAGAAAGAGGAGGTTGATGTTCTTATTATGATAGTGATGGTGTGATAATTCCATATAAGGTTATAAATGAGGAGAAAAAGAAGGATGAGGTTGTACTATGAGGAATAGATAAATTAGATCCCTTAGTTGGTTCCGAATGAGTTGGTTAGTAGGAGTCCACGGAATTGTTAGAATACTAAGCTTGAATGTGGTGTTAAAGAATGATAGTCTTGGGAGGAGATTCCCTATCGAGGTATAGAACCCAAACATAAGGATTTAGGTTAAGATTCAATATAGTAATAGCATACCATTAGACGCAGACCTTAGTAAGAGTAACCCATTACATTCCCAGTTCAGTCGTCATTCGAGGACGAATGATCCCAAGGGGGAGATATTGTAACACCCCAGAAAATTTTTGAGCTAAGACTCAAACCGTTCTTCGTAGTGAGTGAGATTTCTACAAGGAATTAAAAATTTTTAGAAGTGTTAAGGTCACTAGATATAGCACCTTGAGTTTCAAGAAGAACTTAAGAGAGTTCAATCAAGTCACTCCTAAGTTTTTCTTAAGTTTTGGGTCAAGTTCAAATGACCATAACTCATAGTATCTGATGAGTTAGGTGAGCTACAAGATAGAAAGTTTAATCCCTTCGAGTCCTCTTTCCAACGCCACCAAGTTTGCTCAATTCTGAGCTCTGAGTAAAAAGTTATGATGCATTTACTAACGTCACGCAAACCTGGCAGCAGCTCCGCGACGCAGAGCCAACACGGACCTCACTGCCTGGTGAAAGATCTTTCCGACTCCCAACTCATTTTATTTAATTCTTTAAGGGTATTTTAGTCCTAAAAACCCTTAGGAGGTCATCTAAATATCCCTAAACGAATAGAAAATTAGTTTTCACAAATCAAAACCCTCTCATTCACTCCAAAGATTCTACGCTCAAGAAATTCAAGAAAAGCTAAGGCTAGGGTTCTTCTTTCCAGATTTTCCTTCAAGTTCTTCAAGAAGATGATTCATTCAGGTATGTAAGCTTCCATAGTGTTGGGTTTGTTCACCCACACGCCAATCATGTTAATTTCAGCTTTAAATTAGTTCTAAAAGTTGAAGTTTTGATGTTATTGTTGTGTATTCATGAATTTGCTTTCATTCTTGAATTAGGCTAACATTGAAGAGTTCTTTTGGTTAATGTGTCGATTTATAGAGGTGTTAGAGTTGGATTCTAGTGTACATGTGCTGGGTATCTAAATCTAAAGAGAGATTGAGTAAAATAATCGAATTTAGGCGAATTGGGGTTAGAAAATGACCCCCCACAGAAGTTATTGTATTCTTATATACATAGTTAATTGTATTTTTACATACATTTCAGAGTTATGTTGTATCATTGCATACACACAGAGTTGACATCATGTTTTTAAAAAGTTTGTTTTTTTATATTGCACTTGTTTTAAATTGCTTTATATTGAAATGAGTTCAGTCATATTGAGTTGAGTATCTAGAGTTGAGTACCCAGAGTCGAATATCATATCTTTGAGTTGAGTATCTTATCTCTGAGTTGAGCAAGTTGAGTAAGTTGAGTAGTTTTGAGTATCCTTAAGTATTCCTTGAGTTGAGTAAGTTTGGGAAGAGGTAAGTATGTTTCCTTTTATCAAGTTTCAAGCTTCTGTTTATGTTTTAGAATTCCCCTTACATGCTCGTACATTCCACGTACTGAGCCATTTGGCCTGCATCTTCTCATGATGCAGACAAAGGTATTCAGGATCATCCATAGGAGCTTCGTTGATACATTCGAGAGTTCGAGTTAGCTATAGTGAGCCTCCTTGCTTCCGGAGAATTTCATCTACTTTTCAGTTTAGTCAGGATGTCGTAGGTCTTGTCCCGACTTCCATGTTTATCAGTTAGAGGCTTCATAGATAGTCAGTATAGTTGAGAAGTTTGTATTATTTATTTATTTTATTATATATTTCAAAGACTTAAGTTGCCAATTTTGTGGCAAGTTGAATATATTTTATTATTTAGAGTTTTCATTTGAGTTAAAGTTTGAATTTAAGTTTTATGAACTTTTATTTCAGTTTTTAAACTTTGTATGCTTGAATCAGTTTTTCGCTTGTAGTCAGCCAGGATGAGGGTTCACTTGGGGACTAGCAATGGTCTTCGAGTGTCGGCCATGTCCAAGGTGTAGGCTCGGGTTGTGACATCTAAAGGGTGACGCAAGCGTCAATTATCAATGGGCGTTTGCATTAATTTACAACTAGAAAGAGCAAAAATATACGGAAACGAGATAGGGATACGGGATTCTTGTGATGTGATAGGAATACGGGTTAAACTAGACTATCGGGTACTTGCTTTTGATAGAAAATTGTTGAACATTTGTGACTAGGCAAGACTATAGTGGGGTTAAATTCTCTCTCGAGCAACATACCCCGATTCAACTCATTTTTTCTTGAACAACGAGTTGTTGCATTAAGCATAGCCTCCACCTTAGCCCATTAACTCTTTTGAACTGAATGTGTGGTAGAAGGACTAGGATTCACTCTCTCGAGTAGAACACAGGTCGACCCAATACTATCGGCTATCAATTTAGTAGTCTTAGTTTTACGACCTCTCTCTCAAGCAAGCCAAAAACACTAAGATGAAATCATATTTGCAACTACAATCCCATTTTAAGTTCATACCCAACTACTAAATGAAATCACATTTGAACAACAAATAAACCATCAACAAGCAAGACCCAATAGATAATTTAGCCCATATTCACAAAATCACACCCCAAGATTTGGGGTTTTAGCTAGACATGTAAAAGAGGTAAAATTTGATACCATTATCAGTTTCCATCAATTGGGTATTAAGAATTAAGTCTTAAAACACGTCAAGAGTGAAGAATCTTTGAGACCCACGTCCAATTTCTTGGAGTTGAAACTCTTTGATCTTCAAGGTTTTAGAACAAAGTCTCCAAAACTCTCTAAAACTTAAACTCCCTCAAAAACCGTAAAATTTTCAAATAATAGAAGTGATACTAAGCTAGAAATTTAAAACATGTATTTCTAGTGTTTGAAAATTTATGCTGCGGAGGACCATTCGGCGCAGTTAGTCGGGATCGTCGACATACTCGGCAATCCGCCCTTTGGTCTGGTTCATCGCCTTTCTGCTTTTGCCTTCAACCTCTTCACATTTTTGAGTCATTGAGCGATATGGTACTTCTTCGCGGAACTGTTCAGCGATGCGTCGACTGCTCCTTTTCATCGCAGACCTAACCTTCTCCTTCAGGACTCAGCACACTGGAACATTCGGCTAGATTTAGGACCTTTCGGCGACTCACCTAATGGATTAGGCGATCCTAAGGAAGTCTTTTCTCCATTCTTTCAGCCGCTTTGTTCCTTTTTGTTTGATAGCATCCAAGCTTTGTGTCTCAATCCAAATACCTGAAACTTAAGGGTTTACATCAGTTATTGAGACAAAATATGCATTTGAGGACACTAATTCTATTAAAATATAGCCCTAAATGAGTCCAAATTGTGGACTCATCAACACGCCCAACTTAAACTTTGGCTTGTCCTCAAGTAAAACTCAAGTTCAGTAGTTCAAAAAGGATGTCTCAAATAGTGCTACACAAGACTCAATCATGAATATACACAACTAGATTGAACTTACTCATGCAAGGATCAATTGTATACTCAAAGACTCAAGTTGTGACAAACCATTATCAAAGATTCTCAAGCTCACTATACTTGTTTCAAATGCAAGTTTGAGCTCAACAAAGGTATTCAAATGCCCTCACACAAAAAATGATTCCATATTCACACACAATGGTTTAATCATTTAAAGCTCCAGAATCAAATGCAACGCTCACTCTCACAAAGAAAAACACAATGCATGCTTTCACCCATAGGTTTGCCCGTATTTTCCAATCAACAATTATTTCAGCTCACTCAAGATCAAAAAGGTCTTTTTAAGGCTTGTAATAGGCTTGAGTGCAAAGGTATGGTCATTTAGGCTCAATGACTTTCATCCTCATGAAATGTGGTGCTTTCAACACTCCCTTTCCTCTTCTTTCATCATTTTTTTTAGTGCTCATAAGTCATCCCATTATTCACTTCCATGGATTGTTCGAACCCCTATTTCTTTTGTACTTTATTCCACAACTTTTTCATTCTTTTTCTTTTTCTTTCTTTTTCTTTATATGGAGGGGTTCCATTTTTTTTTCAACACCATGGGTTAAAGGGGACTTTTCTTGCACTCCTTGCCCCCAACTTAGGCTTTTGGCCTAAGTTGTCTAATTGATCAACAACAATTCAAGAGGATTATCGGTACCGGATTAAGAAAGGTCATGTTTTCATTAAGTTTCCTACAAAGAAAGGTAAGGCTCAAGGGGTCTTCAAAAGAGGTTCACACACTCACAAGGTAGGCCACAAAAGAGGTATATGTCAAATTGGCTTACACTCTTCGAAGTTGCCTAAGATCATATCAAGAAATAGCCTTAATTAGTCGACTGGACCAACAGGGCAAATTCTAGGTGTTATCATGCATGGTTCCCAGTAAGCTCATCACACAAGGCATCGACACCAAAGTCAAACAAGACTCCACACTTTTGCTAGTGTACAATGTTCATCACAAGAGAATCAATTCAATAATTGGCTAGTCAGAACGAGATGAAAAGAGTTCACATATTGACTATGTAACTTCACTTGGTCTCATCGTAGCTGCTCATTCATGTTCGTTCGATTATGAGCAATATTTGAGTCATCGATATTGATAAAAATCGAGACTCAAATTTGTTGAAGAACAGCAACATTCAAGTATATACAAGAGGTGGAAAAAATTAAATTTTTTTGGAAGGGTCAAAATCATTTACAATTTCAAATAAAAGGAGCCACAACCTCAAACATCCACAAGAAGCAGTGTAAAACACAACATTATGATTCACAACCCAACAAGAATATATCACAAAAAGGTGGGCCACACCCCACCACAATTAAAAACATTTGTCCTCAAATGCAACTAACATAATATCCAGAATTTAAAATAAAGAAAGATAGAGAGGGAGGTAAAGAGGGGATCCTGTCTATGCAGTCTCTCCATCTTTCTAGGCCTCAGTGCTCGGTGTAGCATTCTGGACTTGGGCATCAGTGCCCAGAGTCATCTCAGGAGGAACAACAGTGCCAGATTCACCAAATTATGTTGAGTGTGAGTCTGCTAGAAAGACATGCACCGCCCTGCAGAATCCCCGGGCCCATGAAGGAATATTAGGGTCTATGGTAATGGTCTTCCTGGTAGAAGTAGGCCTCCTGCCTTTCCCTTTTTCACTAGTTATGGGAAGTTTTGTAGTTTTTCCTTTTGACGTAGATGCATCCTCATTTATTGCAGTCCCTTTGGACTTCTCTTGGGCTGGTATTATTCTTTCAGCGGCTTTTGATTCAGTCATGTCTGCAAAATCTCGAAGGGAAGTTAAAAAATCTGAAATAAAAGCACAGCAAAACATTTTGCAGACAGACTCACCAAACCAGTTGGCGAGTCGTCAAATTTCTTGGGCGAGATAGATCGAGCTTACCGAAGGAATCGGCTCAAAAATGGCAGTAAGAAGGAGATGGGGGAACCACTCGGTGAGTCGCCAACAACTTTCAACGAACAAGGATAGGCCCGCCGATGGTTCCAGTGCAAAAAGATTTAGGGTTGCAGACAAAGGGCGAAAGAAAAGCCTTTCGGCAAGTTACCGAGTGTTTTTGGCAACATAAAGCTACTCATCAAATAAAGCATGAAATCAAGGGAGAGATAGGGACGTTAGGTGAACTACCAAGTGGTTCGGTGAGCTTGACCTACCTCGCCAAATGACTCAACATGCCTATTTTCAACCCAACTTCTCGAATTCAACCCTGCAACCCCCGAAAACAAAATCAAATCATGCACCAGTTAAATTAAGGTAGGCCCCATAACACCCAAATACAACCCCTCGAATTTTAATCCATTTAAGCATACAATTACGGTAATTTGACAATCAAAACACTACGGGCAAGATTATCAAATTAAATCAAGCATTCCAACCAATTAGCTCTTAGCATAGAAACCCAACACGATAGTATCATTGCATTTGATTATAAAATCGATAGCTCAGGGTTCGGAAACCATCCTTTGATACTGAATAAATTAGGATTGAATCACTAGGCAGTAATGTAATCCGAGTTTCGAGCACAAATCGAGACTAAAACACTTAGAGAATGCAAAAATATAGGGAATAAAGTGCAGGTGTGTGGATTGGGAGAATTAAAGTGCATAAAAGTGAAAGAGTTTGAGAATTAAAACCTCTGACTTCAAAAACCATCCAGTTCTTACCCACTCGGCGACATTAGTCGTGACCGTCAAACCATTCGGCGTCACATCGAGCAATCACTTACTTCATCGAGTTTTACAGAACCCCCCAGTCAATTTGGGAGTTCAAACAGCGGTAAAAATCTGAATCGCCGACCTGGTCGGTGACTCGCCAATAATTTCTTCAGCCCGCTGAGTTTTAGAAACTCTTTCTCTTAAAGTTGTCTTGATTCAGACGGCGGTCTGAGTCGGGATCGCCGATCTCTTCGGCGATGCGCAAACTAGACCATTTTGCTCGCCAATTTCCTTCTTTCCTAATATTTCCCACACTTTATCCTGCACAACCAACACACCATTATTTTGCAAACAAACAAAAAGCAATAAATAAAGGGTTTTGGGTTGCCTTCCAAACAGCGCCTTAGTTAACGTCGTGGCACGACGCAAGTCCTCCTTCAAACCTCATTCTTGGGGTTAGCCATAGTATTACTAGGCAAACCCACATGATGTCTCGGATTGAGATGAGATGATATATGACCTATTTGGCTCTCCAACTTCTTTATAGACACTGAATAAGAGGTGACGGTCTGGCTAAGGGTGGACACATCTTCTTTCATTTCTTTTGAAAGTTTGTCTGACCCTTCAACTTTGTTGAGGATACGAGAGAGCATATCCTCGGACCTATTCTCCGTCGCGATCCTTCCAACCATCATCTCTAGCCAAACCTTGGTTACAACCCTGCCTCGGGTAGTTTGAATGATAACTACCGCCTTGGTTGGCTAAAAAATTACCTCCTCATTATACTTACCTCCTCATTATACAAGGCTTCAAACTTCATCTCCTCAGGATTGGCACACCCGACCCCAATGGCATAGACACTACCGGCACCAGCCCCCATGACATTTTTGGATAGAATGTCAAGATGTGTCATGATCTTGGCCTTGTTTTGGTCTATCTCATGATCTTTCTCCATCTGCTCCTTAAAGAGCTTGAATGTGAGAGGGGAGACCTGGTCTTCACAAGTGTACTGCGCTTTGTTTATGGTCGTCATACCATCTAAAAGTTGGGTTGGTATTGCATACGGTTGCTGCATCAAGCCTCTGGGTGAAAGTTGGTCAGCAACACCCTTGTTTACCGAGTCCAGACTTCGGTAAAAATAATGCAGCAAAACGTTGTCGGGCAGACCATGAGTTGGGCATTGGAGCACCAACTTTTTGAATCACAGCCAAGTCTCATGGATTGGCTCACTCTCTAGGCATTTAAAAATCTGAATGTTGTCCCAAAGAGTCATCATCTTTGAAAGAGGGAAAAATTACACTTGAAATGCGCTTACCAATTCCTCCCAAGGAGTGATCGATTTGCGTGGCCACTCAGCCAGCCACTTGCACGCCTCTCCCATCAATGAGAAAGCGAATAACCTTAACCGGACTGACTCCTGAGAGATGTTTTTGAACGAGAATGGGCCGCACACATCAACGAAATTTCAAAGATGCTTGTGAGGGTCCTCATGAGCCAATCCACTGAAAAGTCCCTTTAGTTGCAAGAGTTGCAACATAGTGCTCGTTATGTGGAATACTGCATTTCCCTCAGTTGGAGGTAAACGGATGGCCCCAATACCTCCCATGAGATGGGGGTCATTAATGTTAGGCTCTTGGACATCGTTGAGATTTCCGATATCATCTTGGTGGCCTACCTGGCTGCCGTTGCTGCCATTAACACTCAAGTTGTAACACCCCTAAATATTAACCAAGAGTCGCATGTCGATTTACCATTGCTTAATTACTACAATATGCTTTATTCTTATTTTGGGAACTTGAAGTTTTGTGATAATTGAAAACTTGCTTAACATAAATTGTGATCGTAATTTAAGGTATTGTATTGGTCTATTTTCGTAATATTCTAATTAGAATTATGTATAAATTTAAAAGGAGGTGAGGGATATACATATATATAGGTGTATATGTATGCATTTTGCACAACACACAACTATTTGGGCAGCCACCTTTTGGAGACAGATGTGCATTGTGATAAACATCACTTTTGAGACTATTTTGACACCTCTTCTAGTCAAATTTGCCTCACCTGAAGTATAAGAACCTTAGAACATTATCTAACAAGTTGTTCTTCAAAATCACAAGAGAAAAACTTGGCCTTTTTGGCTGGAATTCGAGACACACACTTCATTTTGGTAAGTGACGAAATCTGTTTCTGAGCTGGGTAGTGTTTGATATTTTATGCATATCTCTTTCTCTAGAACTTATTTTACAGTGAATAAATATGATTTGGAAATCTAATTTGTAGGCCTACAACTCTTCTGTTTATGTAAAACTCTAATTTATCTGTTATGGATTCGAAATATGGGACGCAACAAAGGACAAGTTTTGTCCAGATTTTGAAATTAGGAATCCTGTATGGAAAGTTGTTAGTGTTTTGAATATATCTTTTTGTACAAAATATATTTTGCGGTGATTCTTGTTTTTTGCAACACTAAGAGATGTATATACATCTTTCATGAAGGTTATAAAGTCAAGTTTTTCCATTTTCATTTTCAAATCTAAGTTGCAACATGAGGTACTAGGCTGGCCAGAATCACTGTTTTGGGAGCATAGTCATATTTGTACAGGCTAAGCTTACTTGTGATGATAATCCTATTTTACATCAACATTATTGAGCTGCTAGGAATTAAAGAAGTTATTTAATTGAATTTTTAAGGTTGTATATACTCGTGAACAAGTTGAAGACCTTGAGACGTTAGTTGGTCTACGATTTGAACTCGTGAAGTTGTGTTGGACTATTTCTATGCTAAAGAACTGAGGTATTTGTATAAACTTTTACTTGCACTCTTTTAACTGCTGGTATATCTGAAAGTTGATCTTGGTACCTTGGTTAGCTCTTGTCACTTTGCATTGTCGTGTTGGTATCCTTTAAAACGTTAAAGACGCTTGTGTAACTCGCCCACTTGTACGGATTGTTTGATCACTTTGGCACTCTTGTTGGGACCTTGTCCTTCTTGTGGCTATGACTTTGTCACTATTGGCATGCCTCTTGATTCGGATCATTTGCCATCTTGACTCTAGATTTTTAGTCCGTCTTAGGAATGGAAGTTGTCCATTTTAAGTACAAACTAGAAAGCCATTTTTAATATGGTTCTTGGTTCTCTTGATTATTGGGCTTTGACCATTCTTCATACAGGGCGTCAGCCCTTCTTGTTACCTACTTGTTCTTGGTGTGACGACATGATATATATATTGGGCGAGCCTTGTTATTGAATCTCTTGGAAAATGGTGCTATGAGCGTTCTTGACATTTGGACCTCTAAATATCGAACTTGATACTCTTTATATATTGTTTACTTGATTTATTTATTATGTTCGATGGTGCTGCCCATGACTTGAGAAAGTTAACTTGGTGAATCTGATGGCTCCGAACCTATAGTTTTTACACCACCAAGCTATATGCTTAGCGATAGTTGTTTCTATCGTAGGGAATGATCGAGTGGATGCACGAACCTGGCCATTGGAAATGGAAATTTTGAGAGCCTTAAGGAAGATCACATTTGCATATAGGCATCTATATTTTGTATAAACCTTGGGACTTGTACATGATCTATGTGTTGTATATTTACATGAAATTTTGAGGACTAATTTGATCATGTCACCATGGGTTGTAATATAAGTATGGCTCTATGTTTTGTTCTTTTGGGTTGTGTAAGCCCAAGTCTTGTAATATATTAAATTTACCACTAATTTTGAATGATTGTGTGAAGCGTGAACCACCTAGTTTGGGTACTCGGAAGTTAGTAATATTCTTTTTATGTCATTTTTACTAGTGTGAGGACAATATATGCATAACAATCTCGAGAGTTATTGGATTATATTATTTCGGAAGGGTCGCTACACATGCTTCATGCTTTCAACACAAACAATCAAAACAAAACTGCAAATGAAGTAACTAGAACTACAACTAAGAAGAACAAAAATCCTACTTAAGTACAAATTCTCAAATAACACCAGTCCCTAGCAGCGGCGTCATTTTTACTTCACGTATAAAGACACTACTTCGGTTCAAGTACCAACGATCACGTGTAGTGATATAACCGAACCAAGGGTTGGGATCGTTCCCACAGGGAGTGGTTTCGAGAATTAATAGAAAAGTAAAAGCAAGTTCTAATCAGTCATAGCTATAAATAGTAACGAACAAAAACATACTAAGTCTAACGGGTGATGCAAGCATCAATTATCAATGGGGGTTTGTATTAATTAACAACTAAAAAGAGCAAAAATATACGAAAACGAGATAGGGAGACGGGATTCTTGGGATGTGATAGGAATACAGGTTAAACTAGACTATCGGGTACATGCTTTTGATAGTAAATTATTGAACATTTGTGACTAGGCTAGACTATAGTGGGGGTAAATTCTCTCTCAAGCAACTTACCCCGAATCAACTCGGTTTCCCTCGAATATCGAGTTGATGCTTAAGCACAGCCTCCGCCTTAGCCCATTCACTCTCTCGAGCTGAATGTGTGGGAGAAGGAATAGGATTAACTCTCTCGAGTTGAACCCATGTCGACCCTATACCACAGGCTATCAATTTAGTAGTCTTAGTTTTATGACCTCTCTCTCGAGCAAGCCAAAACTACTAAGATGAAATCGTATTTGCAACTACAATCCCATTAAGTTCATACACAACTACTAAACGAAATCACATTTAAACAACAAATAAACCATCAACAAGCAAGACCCAACATATAATTTAGCCCATATTCACAAAATCACACCCCAAGAATTGGGATTTTAGCTAGACATGTAAAAGAGGTAAAAATTGATACCAATATCAGATTTCATCAACTGGGTATGAAGAATTAAGTCCTAAAACACGTCAAGAGTGAAGAATCTTAGAGACCCACATTCAATTTCTTGGAGTTGAAACCCTTTGAATCTTCAAGGTCTTAGAACAAAGTCTCCAAAACCCTCTAAAACTTACACTCTCTCAAAACCTGTAAAAATTTTGAATGATAGAAGTGATACTAAGCTAGAAATTTAAAATAAGTATTTATAGTGTTTGAAAATTTGTGTTACGAAGGACTATTCGGCGCAGTTAGTCGGGATCGCCGACACACTCAGTGATCCACCCTTTGGTCTGGTTCATCGCCTTTCTTCGTTTTCCTGTAGCCTCTCCATGTTTTTATCTTTGGGCGATATGGTATTGCTTCGCAGAACTACTCGACGACACGCGGAACTGCTCGTTTTCATCGCAGACTTGACCTTCTCCTTCAGGACTCAGCACAATGGAACATTTGGCAGGATTTAAGACCTTTCAGCGACTCGCCTAATAGATTAGGCAATCCTCAGGATGTCTTTTCTCCATTCTTTCAGCCGCTTTGTTCCTTTTCTCTTGATAGCGTCCAAGCTTTGTCTCTCAATCCAAATACCTGAAACTTAAGGGTTTACATCAGTTATTGAGACAAATATGCATTTGAGGACACTAATTCTATTAAAATATAGCCCTAAATGAGTCCAAATTGTGGACTCATCAATCATCAGTTGAACAAGGTTACCATCAAGAATAGGTATAATCTTTCAAGAACTGACTATCTTTTCGATCAGCTTTAGGGTGCTACCTGTTTCTCTAAGATAGACCTCAGATCAGGCTACATCTGTTGAGGGTAAGGGAATGTGACATTTTGAAGGCAGCATTCAGGACTCGTTATGGTCATTATGAGTTCCTAGTTATGTCCTTTGGTTTGACCAATTCGCCTACAATATTCATGGACTTCATGAATAGAGTATTCAAGCCTTATTTAGAAATGTTTGTTATCGTATTAATTGATGACATACTAATCTATTCGAGGAATGAGGAAGATTATGCTAGCCATCTCAGAATAGTTCTCCAAACTCTAAAGGATAGGGAGTTGTATGTGAAGTTCTCTAAGTGTGAGTTTTGGCTTGAGTCTGTGGCCTTCTTAAACCACATTGTTTTCGGTGATGGGATTAGAGTTGATACCCAGAAAATAGAGGCAGTGCAGAATTGGCCTAGACCCACATCTCCAACTGTTATTAGGAGTTTCTTGGGGTTTGATATATATTATAGAAGGTTCGTAGAGGGATTCTTGTCTATTTTGTTCCATTTGTCCAAGTTGATTCAGAAAATGGTGAAGTTTCAACAGTTTGAAGCCTCTGAGAAAAGCTTTTAGGAATTGAAAAAGAGTTTGACTACTGCCCAGTGTTAAGCTTACCAGAAGGTATGTAAGGCTTTCTGGTATATTGTGATGCATCTAGAGTTGGTTTGGGTTGTGTGTTAATGTAGAATGGTAAAGTTATAGCTTATTCCTCCAACAATTTAAAGTTCATGAGAAGAACTACCTGACCCATGACCTAGAATTAGCTGCCATAGTATTTGCTTTGAAAATATGGCGTCATTATTTTTATGGGGTTCATGTTGATGTATTCACTGATCACAAGATTCTTCAATATGTGTTTAGTCAGAAAGAGCTCAATATCAGACAGAGAAGGTGGTTAGAGTTACTCAAAGATTATGACATGAGTATTCTTTATCATCCATGTAAGGCTAATGTTGTTGTCGATGCCTTGAGTAGGTTGTTTATGGGTAGTACCACCCATTTTGAGGAAGATAAGAAAGAGTTGGCAAAATATGTGCACAAACTTCCACGATTAGGAGTTCGACTAATGGATTCCACAGAAGGAGGAATAGTGGTGATGAATAGGGCTGAATCATCATTAGCAAAAAGTATTGGCTTTTGAACAAGGGGGAGATAGAGTATTGAGGTACCAAGGTAGGTTGTGTGTACCAAGGGTGGATGAACTCCAAGAGAGAATCATGAAGGAAACTCATAGCTTCAACTATTCTATCCATCCGGGTTCCACAAAGATGTATCGTGATTTGAGAAAAGTTTATTGGTGGAGTAGTATGAAGAAGGGCATTGCAGAGTTTGTTGCTAAGTGTCCAAATTGTCAACAAGTTAAAGAAGAGCACCAAAGGCCCGGTGGTTTGGCTCTAAATATAGAACTTCCGAAATGGAATTGGGAGATGATTAATATGGATTTCATTACTGGGTTACCAAGGTCTCACATGCAGCATGATTCTATTTGGGTGAATGTTGATAGAATGACGAAATCAGCCCACTTTTTGCCGGTAAAGACTACCCATTTAGCAGAAGATTATGCTAATTTGTATATTCAAGAGGTAGTAAGACTTCATGGAGTTTCGGTATCGATTATTTCAAACAGAGGAGCACAATTTAGTGCACAGTTCTGGAAATATTTTCAGAAAGGCTTGGGTTCCAAAGTGAACTTGAGTACTGCTTTTCATCCTCAAACAGATGGTCAAGAAGAGCACACCATTCAGACCTTAGAAGATATGTTGAGGGTATGTGTGATTGATTTCAAAGGTAATTGGGATGAGCACCTACCTCTCATTGAATTTGCTTACAACAATAGTTACCACTCTAGCATCCAAATGGCTCCTTATGAACCTCTTTATGGGAGAAGGTGCAGATCTCCAATTGGATGGTTTGAAGTTGGTGAAGAAGGGTTGATAGGACCAGACTTAGTTCATCAAGCTATGGAGAAAGTGAAAGTTATTCAAGAGAGGTTTAACACAGCGTAGAGTCGTCAGAAATCCTACACTGATATTAGGAGAAGGGAGTTAGAGTTTGAAGTAGATGATTGGGTATACTTGAAAGTTTCACCCATGAAGGGTGTTCTGAGATTTGGTAAGAAGGGGAAGCTTAGTCCCTGGAATATTGGCCCTTACAAGATATCCAAAAGGATTAGTAATGTAGCTTATGAGTTAGAGCTACCCGAAGAGTTAGTAGTGGTTCATCCGGTATTTAATATTTCCATGTTGAAGAAATGCATAGGAGATCCTTCACTTATCATACCAACTAAAGATATTGGTATCAAGGAAAGGTTGTCTTATGAGGAGGTCCCTGCTCAGATTCTAGAACGTTAGGTTCGCAAGTTGAGGACCACAGAAGTAGCATCAGTCCAAGTTCTTTAGAGAAATCAATTTGTTGAGAAAGTTACTTGCGAAGGTGAGGAGGATATGAAGAAGAGATATCCACATCTCTTTGAGCCCGGAGAAATCCCAAATCAAGGTACTAATTCTCTTCCTAGTACTGTTTAATTGATATGCTTGATATGTTAGATTTGCTTGTTGGGCGTCTGAACTGGACATTTGATGTGATGCCCTTAGCTTACTAAAGAGTAAGCTTATTCGAGGACAAATGTTCCCAAGGGGGAGATATTTTAACACCTCACTACTTGAAAGAACTAGAAAGAGCTAGAATTAGAAAGAGTCATTTTTGGAAAGAATGAAAAATCTGGAAATTTGACAAACTTAAGTTTGAGTTTTGGTTCCATTCAAACGACAATTTTTCTCATCTCAGGATGAGTTAGGTGTTCTACAAGATACCATAGGAAAGATCCTTGAATTATTTTTCCAACGCAACCGAGTTTGCGCGATTTCGAATTCGTATGAGTGATATATGTCCATTTGAAGTTGGGTTGCCTAGATAAGGAAAGTCAAAACCGGATTTTGGAAGGGTATTTTGGTCTTTTCCATACCCAATTCATTAATTTTGTTTTTAGAAGTTTAATTGGGGTCTAAATAGAATTAGATCAGTTTACGCTTTACCAAAACATGCTAGGGCTTGGAGAAAAGAGAAAAGAGGAGAAAGGGATGAAAAATTCAAGATTTGTCAAGTTCTTGCAATTTTGGTTGTAGATTTCTCCAAGGATTCAATCCTACGAGGTATGTGAGATCACATAGCATTGGTTTAGTTCACCCTTGCACCAATCATGATTCAATTCAGCATAATTGTGTTCTTAAAAGAAAAGATTATGAGTTTTTGATGAAATTTATTTAAGTTCTTATGGGTTCTTGTTGTTGAAGTTGTTGAATGTTTCTTGAGTTTGATTCATAAAATTAGGTGTGATTTTAGGTAGATTCCTTCATATATTGGTGATATAGTTGAATCTAAGTGTTTGGAAAAAGAACCAATCGAATCTAGAAGGTTTAGAGTTGAAAAACGAGCAAGAAAATTTGTCAAAAATCTGGGGAGGGGGAGGGGGTGTCGCGCCTCTAAGAGCACCCCAAAGGGTCTTCTGAAGTTGGGGCTGTGGGGCACCGCGCCAGCCAGAGCGCGTCAACCCAGTTTCTGAAATTCACCCTCTGGAGCCCCGCGCCACTCAGAGCGCCAAGAACGCAAGATTTTCCATATTTTCCCACTTCTTTCCGTTTGAGTTCCCTAGCAACGTACCTAAGTTTTATAGTTGATATCTACACTCTGAGGTACGTCTAAATATAATGAAATCATCCATAAACATGAGATCATGAGTCTTGAATCCATAATTCAATTCAAGGAAGAGTCAAGTCAAGAGAAGTTCATAGAATCTCCCAAAAGTTTTTTACAAATGTGTTAACTTTGTTTTAAGGCTTGAGCTTTGAGTTGAGTAAAGAGTAAGAGTAAAGTTCATTTCATCAAAAGATTATATGGGAACTAAGTATTCCCAAGATTTGAAATGTTTTCACATTTAAACAATAAGGGAAACACCGATTTTCAAGAGAGATTGTAAGCTAGTTTTTGAGTAATTACCTCAAATCACAGAAAGAGTTTTGTTTTAAAACATATGAGCTGAGTATATTTTGGGAGAAGTATTAAGCACCAATATGGGGATGGGTTCATAATAACTCAAGTCTCCATAAACCATGTAGCCATCGTGGGTAGAAAGGGTCATACTTTTTAGATAACACCTTAATGTTTTTTATCATAGACTAGTGGATCCACTTAGTTGAGGAGTTCTATATCACGATTAGGTATAGGACAGTTCTGGCAGCGTTTGGCGAGATGATGTATCCTCACTTTAGCTCATAGTGATGGTTGTTGGTTAGAGAAACTCCCACAATATTATACTTCTTTATATGTAAACTGAGTTGTTATTGTATTTCTTTAATACATTGAGTTTTCATCTACTATTTTAAATGCTTTGTACAAACTGCACCTTTATTGTTGTTTTGACTTTGCATTTGAGTTGAGTATTCATGAGTTGAGTAAAGCTAAGGTAAGTGTTCTTTCAGATTCCTTTCAAGCTTACATCATGTTAGTTTTCCCCTCACATGCTCGTACATTCAATGTACTAATGCCATATGGCCTGCATCTTTTCATGATGCAGATATAGGTAACCAGAATCAGCATCCAGCGCCTCATTGAACCAGTTGAGTACTCAGAGTCAGTCAGTGAGCCTCCTTGTTTTCCAGAGGACTCCTTTTACATTGTTTTCTAGTATTTCAGTTGTTAAGATGATCGGGGGTCTTGTACCAATATCCCTCTTAGTATTTAGAAGCTTCATAGACAGTTATATATGAGTTCTTTAGTCTTGTATTTCAGATGTTTTGCTATGAGACTTGAGTTGCCATTTTGGCTAGTCTAATATTTCTTTAAGTTATTACATAAGTTATCCTTTGAGACTGTTTTTTTGCTATTTAAGTCTTCCGCTATAAGTTAAGCCAGGCCAAGGGTTCGCTTGGGGCCAACAATGGTTCTCGATTGTCAGTCCCGCCCAGGGTGTAGATTCGGGGCGTGACACTTCTCTTTTCGGATTCTTTCTGCTTGTTCTAGGTCTACAAACAAATTATATATGCAAGGATCAATAGTCAAAAGTCTAATTATCCTCATTATAACAAACCCAATAACCCAAGACCAAACTTATGATCCTAAGGTGCAGCTAGGGCTTTTTCCCACCATCCAATTCAATAAAAAAACCCTCCCCCAATAGTATTTAACCAAGAATCTAGGTTCTACGGATTGAAAAACGGATTAGGGGAGTAAAAACCTTACCTTTAGTGCTAGAAGAGGTGGAAAACTTTCAAGAACTTTCCCTTGGTCATCTCCTAGCTCTCAAGAACGAAAATTGCAAACTAATAACATTTTTGGGGTTTATTTCTAACTTAAGTCGTGACTGTCCCGCCAAAGCGGCCTCACCCTGGCGGAATTAATCCCACCCTATCGGCTTACACGGAGACAGAAAGTCAGAATTAGAGTTCCAAATCCCAATTTCACAACACACCTTAAATCAGGACGTTCAAAAACTACATGCTCACACTAAGATCACTTTCGGGAGTTCTACTCACCCGAATTCCATTATGTAAAGTCGTAAGAGTTCCTTAACGTCTTAGATATCAATTCATGCAACCAAATTCATTATTGAATCTCTCATTCATTACTAGATTTCCCTAGACTCTCGTGACTCCGATATCATCCAAATCTGGGCTAGGCTAGGAAATCCCAAGTTACTACAAAAAGTTCTTTTGGCCCCAATTCTTTCCCTATTGGCATTTTCTATAATGACGGGAATAGGTCGTTACAGCCCACAAGTCATTTATATTCAAATGAATCTACAGGAAGTATCATATTGGGGAGGGAATTCTAGAATTCAAAATGACGTCGTTTTATCTACATGTATTACAAAAATAAAAAACCAAAAGAATTATGTAGCAGACAAAAAATCAAATTTTCTTTATAATTTTTTTTTACATTATCTAGTAAATAAAATCTCCTACGCGCGAATATTTAGGATGTAATTTTTTTAGTTTGTTACATTCGTCACCTGTTTGATAACGATAATTTTACATGACCTAATAATAATACAACTGTCTTCGTGTTTTGATGATTGTTGAATTATTGTTCATAATTGGAGTACAAAATGAGTATCCTTATTGGGTTTATATATATCTTCCTCTTCTTTTAAGTAGCATGAGAACTACTTATTTTTATATTGTTAAGAAAAAATTATTCTAGAATAAATTCTAATTATCATATTATACTAAAAGTGGGAGAAATTTTAGGCAAAAGCTAGATCATCATATATGATATATGATATATGATATATCATATGTTATATTATATTATATTTATTATATTATAGTAATGGCAACTCAAGCTTCTTGGATTGTGAAGAGAATTCTATATGCAAGGCAGTGGCTTGAAGAGAGGAACTTGCAAATGAATGAAATCATGGAGGCTAAAGAATTTAGCATCAAAGTAATATATAAAGACTTGATAGGAGAATACAACAAAGTCCCATGGAAAAGACTGACTTGCAACAATCACGGGAGGTCTACATGGATCTTTGCACTATGTGACAATACAACATAGACTCTATACTAAAGATAGGTTGGGCAAATGGGGGATTATTACATACCTAACATGTTCACTATGTAATACAGCACCTGAGACACACCAGCACCTCTTTTTTGAGTGTTCATTATCAAGGAGGATATAGCATCAGATCTTAAGGTGGTTATTAATTCAGAGGAGTAGCAGTGGATGGAATGAAGAGTTGCAATGGGCCACATAACATGCAAGCAATAAAAAACAGTAGGCAGAAGTGTACATAATGTCTCTAGCAGCATCAGTGTACCACACCTAGCAGGAGAGGAATTACAGAATCTTTCAACACAAAGAGAGGACCATAGAGGTGATCACAAGAACAATCACACAGGAAATACATTTTAGAGCTAGTATGAATCCTAGAATTATGGCTAGCATGCATATATATGACTTTTATCCTTAGAGTAGAAGCTAGTAGTGGATTGTTGGAATAGATGGGCTCTGAGAACGAAATTGTCCATATCCAGAGTTCCACATTTGTACATATTGAATATCTGGTAAATAAAATTTACAGTTACCA